>JAODTR010047823.1:0-18634 GCA_025399935.1 Amblyopsis rosae | reverse complement strand
TAAAAAATTCTGGCAAGCTGTATGCACATTTATTATTGATTGTATTGATGTTCAGTTTTGTTTACTGTGGAAGAATGTGTTGTTTGGACTAATCGATGGGTCTAAAAACAACTCTAGAATATACATTATTAATCTCATTATAATTATGGCCAAATATCATATTCATATATGCAAATTTACTGGAAAGAAACCGTGCTTTGTTGCATTTGACAGAGAGCTCAGACAATACATTTCCATGATAAAAAATTCTACCAAACAAAAGGCAATTAAAACTATAAAAATTTGTACAAATTTAAATATTTACATATAGATTTTATAACACCCCCAGCGATATTGTATTTTCATACATACATATTTTTTATTTTATTTTTATATTTTTTATTCTGTACTTTCTTTGTTGTTTATTACTTATGCAATTAAAAAAAAAAAGAAAAAAAAGATGCTTCCTTGGTAGGACGGATCCATCCAAGTGCCTTCCTAGTCGGGTCCTTTCGAGGCTAGGAAAGACATTCGAAGAACACGTAATGGAACGGCCTAGCTAGTGTGCAAGTTGACGTAATTCAAAAAAATCCCCGCCTTCAAAATGATTATGCTTAATTAAACCGCGCGTTTTGTTTTTAAATAACAGCTGAAAAAACAATGGATCGTGCTGTTTTGTTGTTAGTTTCGTTTTGCACCATTTTTAAATATCTCATCTTCTGAAGTTCGCACAGGATTGTGGGTATTTTTAGACCGCGAAGGATGCACACATGCATCCTTCAAAATCCTCTGATCGAAGGACTGAGTCCTTGGGAGAATTCTAAAGCATCCTAGACATTGGAACGGTACTTTGTCGAGATTTGATGACGTGGCATCCTTGAAATCCAGCCGCTAAGGATCCTTCCTTGACATTGAGAAACACCCTATGTGTGCAGACAGCGAAGACGATCAGATGGTTCATCCAATCAACTGTCAAGTATTTGTTTTTAAGTACCTGCATTGACAAATTTTGTACGGCTCCTCAGATGGACTTGTAACATTAAACTCTAGCATGTCAGGTAATTTGGAATCGTGGCCATTCAAGAACTGCATATTTTGGCAGCTCTGTGTTGGATTAATTTCTCAGCACCAAAGGATTCCTCTTGGTTCACACACAAAATAAAAACCGAATACATAGTTAGTACAGTATTTCCTCTTAAATTACACTGGGACACGTGTCCCTGTTATGTATTAAGCACTTCATTCCATTACCGTAATTATGACATGATCATGTTTATTCTAATAGAATATTGTTTGCACAATTGTGGTGTATGACCAAACTATTGACAAATGCACCAAGTCGCTTCGAATACAATGTTATGCTAAGTTATTTATATAGTTATATGGCCAAATGCTGTACATGTAAATGGCGTCTACTGCAAACATTAGGCCATGGCTGCTCATCTAATGACTCGTGCGGCTCAGCGATCGGGCCAACAACGGCCACGAAATAGCACAGCGTATTAATTTCATTAACAGATGGAAGCAAAGCACAGTATTTGGCGCAGTATAACAAAGAAAAATATTGTCAGAAGTGGGATTCGAACCCACGCCTCCAGGGGAGACTGCGACCTGAACGCAGCGCCTTAGACCGCTCGGCCATCCTGACTTCTGTCATGCACGATTTTCATAGTAAATCATATGCCAATAATATTCAACACTCTATTAATATTCAATATAATACTATGCTTTTTGCAAAGAATTGCAATAGACCACTGAAGCGAATCATGACAGCCACCAGGTCGAAAACGCAAAACATGAACATTTGAGTGCGCGTATACACATAGTATTACGGTAAAATCAGTCTACCACAGCTTCAAGGTACTCAAGTACTTGCAATCGTGGTTGCAATGTACAATTTAAACACAAAACTGTCAGCATCAAAACATTATCTAGATCACCTAAGTATGGCAGATCAAGTCTAGACATACCATTAGCTAAATTCATCAAGACCAGCCTGACAGGAGATATATTTTTATTTGACATGCACAATGCAATTTCTGTGTCACAATAGAACACGGTCAATTATTGTAGACCACTGCAAATATAGGCCTACCAAATAACCTGCATTGCCATTGTCACTATTGCCAATACCAAATGTCGCTATCACACGTCATATCATAACGTGAGATAGGGTCCGCATTATTTGTCCAAACATAATCCGACCTCCTTTGGCTGTTGTGCATTTGTCTAAATACCGCCCTCTTCTTTGACACGGTTAATAAATCGAGCAAGCCTCTCAAGACGTCATTACGCACGACTTCTCTATTGGCAGGTTACATTTTTAAAAAACCGAAACCGTTTCAGCGGGCATTGTCTGCTGTTACTTGGGTATATGCGTTAAACCTGCGAAGTCGTGGGAGTTGTGTGCAATTTGTGGTATTTTACAGTACAATTCATGTTATTTTAAGAACACTTTATTTTTTAATGCGGATGCAATAAGGAGCATCGGATTTCCTGTTAACAACATACAAATCAAGGTATTTCCTAAACCATAGGCTAACTATAGCTACATTTTAGCTAGTAATACTACTATTACTACTCGTACTATAATGTATTAGTAACAGCAAAGCAACTGCTTAATTAACAAGTATTTATAGCAAAGTATTTTCAACTTGTATTTGAAATACAGCATTTCGTATATTATGCTACGGTAACCTATTATTACAGTTACAGTACGGTACATGTTACATGTGGCTGCTTCAAGTTTGTTCTTATTTTCACTAACCGTTTGCAATCTGATAATTTGCTTTTTCTGAAACGGTTTATCCTATCCGGTAGATACCGTACGTTGATTCAATTTCAAAACAATTTGATCACTTTATAAACCATCTTAAATGTTTCTGGACATATTACATCAGTATCCTTGTGAAGTTAAGGAATTTAGTTTTATACAATACCGTAATATGATAATTGTTTGGTGTGTTAAAGTAACGTCCAGTACTGTTCTTGTACCATTTGGAAACAATTTGTTCAGTGCAGATTTTCAAAGCTTTGTTAAAGCTATAGTCAGTCATTCTGGATTGGAGAAAGCTTGTTGATATATGAACTATCAATAAACTAAAACACCTGATCTCTACCTTCAATGCCATAGCTGTTCTCTCAGAAACCACGCCCTATACATTTGACAGGCATTGATAAAGATGGATTATTGTTGTGTGGTCTGCTCTGCACCACTTTATATCTAAATTTAGAGCGAAGGCTGTTTTAACTAGATTATTTTAACCTGTAGCCTCTGTTGGTCTTAATTGTATTCATGTTATTGTTTGTCTATTTATCTACAGATTAAACATGGAATTTGCCTAGTAGCCAACTCGTCTTCCCATTGTGGGAATCAGTGGTATTAATATAGGTATATGGTCCCTAACAAATAGCGTTAACTAAACCATACATCTTTATCTTGAAGTCTGCTCTTTACAGCATTTTTTTATTTATTTTTTTTAAAGCGCAAACATTTAATTTGAATAAAAAGTATTTTTATGTGTTGCGCATCTCTACTCTTTTGTGTCACATTTAATATTTTCTACCAGAGTACATTATGTTGACCTGCTCTCACAATGCATTTATCCTTCAGGCTGTCATCATGAGCTCCACATTCTCATCTCTTCGGGGCCTCACACAGATGTTTGATGGGAAATTACAGCAGTTCATCAGTGACATTGACAATGTTCACATGGTTTGGCTGGAAGAGATTCAACAGGAAGCCAACCGCATGTTTTCAAGGTAGGGTTTGGTTGCACTGCAGGGTTCCAGAGTCCAGACTAACTTTTGAGACTAGTAGAACTGGAGCTCATTATTGAAAATATTTGGAGCTACAGCAACACCACTTAATCAACATGCAATGCAACTCATTCATATTTTTCACATAGTTTCCTCTAGGATTTATTTACAGCGGCTGTTCATTGAGTGGAAGCGGACAGCTGAGCGTTTTATTTAAGACTTTGTTGGTATTTAATACAATTTTGAAGCAGCAGTGGCAATACTATAACAGTGGATTTAACAAACCAATGGGGGAATATTTGCAAGTTGCACTGGTGCGCCTAGTTATAAAATGTAGTCTCACTGTATCTATAAATGTTATCCGTCTGGAGCCCTGAACTACCTTCCTATTGCTCTTTTTTGAGATCATCTAAAAAGGAACAATTTGATGCATATATACCAAGTAGCATCTCAGATACTATTTAGTACAGTATATGCATTGTACACATTGCTGAATGAGCCTGAATGTGTTTAACAAAATGAGATCTATTCTGTATATGTATTGCAGTGACTTTAGTACAGAGCCAGAGTTGATGCCAAAGACGCCATCCCAGAAAAAGAGTAATCGTCGGAAACGTGTATCTTTGGGACATAAGGAGGAAAATCAGGCCAGGCGACGGTTTGTTGTGTTTTCTTTCTTGTCTAACAGCGTTAATCAAGCTTGAAAAATGTACTTCTATTTTCTAATGAATTTGCCTTCATGCAGATTTTCTAAAGGGAAGCGTAGCAAACTCCGTGACTCTTCTGTGACACCGTTAAACCTGATTGCTGAAGATGAAGGCATACCCGAGGCCACCACTTCAGGGCTTTTCACCACGGAGCCCAAACGCAGCACCCGTAGAAACAAACAAACCCAACACGAGGTGGCAGTGGACGCAGCGCAGTCTCCACCCAGAACATGTAGAAATGAACCACCTCCTGTGCCGAGGAACCAAGAGGAGAGGGAGGCTGACGACACTGGGGCCGAGACGGCTGGCAGCCCAGCTCGTTCCTCGCCTAACCTCCCGTCACCTGAGCTTCAAGTGCCCGCTCCCTCTGAAAGCGTGTCTGCAGAGGAGGCCGACAAGCCTGACCAGTCTCCCGGCCGCATAGCCACCAAGATCGCAATTGCTAATGCAACCAAACAGTCGCGGCGCAGCTCCACCCGGCACTCCCTCAAATTACGCCATTCCCTGGCAGGGTTTCGCCACAGCAGTAGCCACGATGCGGCTCGTCGTTCTTCAAGGCGTTCACTACTCAAAAAGAGGACTCAACGTGGCACCTCCAGCAGTGGCAGTGGTTAGTAAGAAGTCATAGTTCAGTAGATCCTGACGATGCATTGAGACGCCACGTGCTTGTGGAATCTGTTGGTTTGCTATTTGTTCGTTTAGTTAATTAATGTCATCACCTATTTTTCCCTTGTTTGTAGATGATGCGTGCTTTGAAAGTGATATGGACGGAGTTGAAGAAATGGGAGAAGTTGAAGAAATGGGACAAAAGTACTTGAGTTATTCTGAAATGCATACACCATAGAAATGCAATAGCATAACAACATAACTTTTTTATTATTGTATTTTTTTATAAACACAGGTTATCATCACCGGTACAAGCTGAGGAATCAAAGCCTGCTATTGAAGTAATTATTTTTCTAATGTCAAGCTTTACAAACAAACTATATTGTTCAGCATGTTGTATTGCTGTTTCAATATTAGTGTTTATTTCAAAACATAGTTTTTATCATTACCATAGGAGTCAGCTGAGCAGAAGTTATTGGCGGCCAGTCTCCGCATCACTCGTTCCATGGCTGTGAATTCCCCCAAAGCTGTGCCTGACCGTAAGCAAGGAGCCTGCACACATTTATAGCAGACACATTTCTCCAAAGTCATCAGTGCATTTGTCAATAGTAGAACAGGTCATCATTTTGTGCATGTCAGTCTCTATTCTACAGATGGTGTGCACTGTTGAATGTATGACAATATTTATGTTCATAGATGACAATGCAGACAATTCTGGTGGAAAGTCGATCACCTCTTCAAATCAGAAGTATGTGGAAATATTACCTGTATTACATCTAATTCAGTATCTCATGTCGCAGCTTTCATTTGCTTTGTAATTCTAAACAATTGAGAATTGATATTTTGTAAGTGTAAATATGATCTGAAATGTAAAATGGCCTGGTATACATAGTTTAACTCCCTTTCTGTGTATAGATCTCGCCAAAGCACCAAACGCAAAGCACCAGACATTGAGGAAAGTTCTAAAATGAAGCCTTCTCCACCAAAGAAAAGTCAACCTGTAAGAGCAACCTATTTTTGGTGGTATAGTGTTTATAGTCATGGTGAAGTAATAATTATAGTTATTATGCTAGTTTTTATGCTAAGTAATAATTTATTGAAAAAACAGGGTTTCCCCACACAGTCTTGGTCCGGCCGCCCGGGTATATCTGGCAACCCATCTAAGCATTTCATAATTTGAAAGTGAAATATGCCATCCGTGATCAAGCAGCTAGTGGACAATCTCCCCTCAATGTCTACCCCTCGTTACAGTTATTTCAATTAATTATTCTATAACGACCGCGTAGAACACCTGCCCACTACCACAAGCTAGTCTGGTTGGTACCACGCAGTGGAAAAGTGCAATAGCTTGCATGTTGCAGTGGTCATAACTACAATTTACTGCTTATAAAACCCTTTACTTAACGAATTCAACATTACAGGTAAAGACGAGGCTCTCCTATTGTATTCCGGCTCGGAGGATATGGACATATCGACTTCAAAATAAAAGCTCTGCAAATGTAAACAACTCTCTAGGAAATAAGGTTTAATTGCATAAGATTATTTAGATTACATGTAGTACAAAATATAATATTAGTGAAATAATTAACTTGAATAACTTTAACTTAAATAGGCTAGGGCCTATAGCCTATGCTATTTTACAGTTATCTTGAGGGTTATTTACAATAGGCCTAGTAATAATAGACAGCCAACTCCCCAAATTTAGCCTAAAATACATAAACTATTGCAAGCAATTTATTTCTAACTCCTGAGAAATGCAATGTAATAGGAACAGCTTGTTTAGTGATGCAATAGTAAGCGTCTACTGACAATCAATAAACGGGTATTTTAATATGGGTTTTAATCCCACCGTAAATAAATTGTAAAAGGAAATCATTTCAAAGAATCCTTTTTACTTGCCATGTCCCCTTTTTGCACCATATGATCGATCCAACTGTTGTAATCATAACTTTGTTGCTTGCCTGAATTATTGTGATACATATGTCAAGTTCTACTGTCCTAAAACATGGCTCATATTATGTTCATACTGCAGCACAATCAAAGCACCATCATGAGCAGATTATTTTGAGAGTGTGGGGTGGACAAACACATAGGCCTACATGGCAAACCCTCGATCCCCTGATTTTGTTAGGTCAGGGAAGGAACAAGTAAAACTATCATGCATGCAGGGCCCTGGGGGAAGTAATGTAGCTGCATGTCCATGTAGTTCAAACTAACACTTGTTTTTGAACAGGTAGTAAAGCCACACATGAAATCCTTCTTGCACACTGTGCAGAAGAATCAGATGTTGATGATGACACCAAGTTCCCTGGGTCGCGCCACTGTCATGAAGTCCTTCATTAAACACACCACTCCTCTGAAGCTTGATTTGAAGGTGAGATGCACATATAGGCCTGACACCGATAATCACAACAAGTAAGCAACTTTTGGTTCTGGATAAAATGAGAATCATAACGATTCTCAACAAAATAATTCTCCCAATATTAATATTTATTGCGCTGATTACGTGATATAGAAGGAAACATGATGGTTCATGCAGGGACTGGCAACATTGGACAACAGAAAGGCAATGCTCCTGTTTTTAATTTAAATGCACAAGCTTAATGAATCTGACACTGAACATAAAAACACTCGTCTTATCTATAGGCTAATCTTTTAACAATATATGCCATCTTTATGTAGTCTATTGCTGATTCTCAAAGGAGCATTTACTTTATCTAACTAGTTTGTGGAGTAGGGCTCATTATTTTGTATGTAAAATTGTGTACCCTTGAAACCGGTGAATGTAAGGAGGATGGCATTGGGGACATGTGCTGCTATCAAGGAGAGAGCAGTGCTGCATGTGTGTGGGTTCTAGTGTTTAGAAGTAGCCTAGATGCAGTTTAGAGGAGAACATGACATGTACAGCTCCCCATTTCCCCTGTCATTTAAATTATGTAAGTATTGAATGATGAATATATATATATATAGCCGGGCTAGACAATAACAATGGCCCGGGGCCAGTAAACCGTAACTTCGGGAAAGTAAAACTTGCAACTCACTGTCCCGATCGGGCCATTGCATTAAGCTGTGATTTGATTTATTTAGCCTACCTGAGTCTGCTACAGTATAGTAATTCTATTCCCTTATAACAAATGTGTTTAGCTGTCTCGTGATTTTGCTGATATCCAAATCCATAGCATAGTTTACCCAGAAAAGGTTAACATTTAACATCTATAAATCTATACATTCTAAAGTCTTTGGTTTACCGGTACCGTTTTCCTGCACAGCTTTTTTATATCCGACAACTGCTGCGCATAGCAACATTTCGGCCCTCTGATTTCGATCAGATTTCCTCTCAATCAAATTCTTGCAAAAGGTTCATTGCCTATCCTGCAATGCCAGTGTAATAAAACCTGTGTTAACTAAAACAACATATTAGTGTAATTCAAAGGAGATTGCTTTACTTTTGCAGCCATACAGCCTCTCTCATTTGCCAGTGACTCGCGCTCAGTGTATATTTTACTTCCTGTTGCTCTGCATCTTGTGTTGTTAACCCACCTTTTTAAATGTAACTTCTATTTTTATGTAACAATACGCATTTCAACAAAATGGGCAATATCGAGGTCAGCAAAAAATGTTAAATGTTATAGTTATTATCGTGACAGACTTGTTCAGTCATTCACTATTGTTCTAATTTTCTTTCTTTTTCATTTTCTAAGGACTCAAAATGTAGCGTAGTGGTAAGTGTAAGGTTACAGCACCGTTTCATGTGGGTATTTCATGTACATATTGGGTTAGACGGCCTAACTTCATGTCTTGTCCTCAACTGAATGATTTACTTGACCCACATGTTTAGTTTTGAAGCTCACTGATTTCATGTGTCACTAAGGCTTGGTGTGGTGTTTGAATATTAGTCCCTTTTGAACCTTTCTGGTTTCCTTAACATCACCCATATTCTGTTAGAGATGTGTCTGAGGTGAAAATCCAACTCAGAAGAGAAGGCAATTGCAGTGATATTGCAGCCTTACCCTGCCTTCACACGGACGACAAAGGAGGGCGACAAAGCGACCAGCTGCCATTAATTTTCAATGAGTCTGCAATTCAGAATGACAAGTGACAATGTCGCTGCTGCAAGCCAGCTAGGCGGGGTGAAAATAGACTTGAGGTCTATTTTATGCCAATCCAGAGTGGCGCGACACGGCGACTACCAATGGGAGTGAAGGTAGCGTGACAAATGTTTTTGAAACAAAGAAACTCTCCTGTCAAAAAAGTGTATATAAAGTAAAAAAAATAATAAATTCTCATTCAAGAGAGGGAACATATTTTAAACTAGCAGTCTTATCTAGCCTGCTTGTTTAGTTCAGTATCCTGGTAACCACGACCATCTAGCAACAAGCTTGTTGCTCTCATTTGTCGTCTGTGTGAATGCAGGGTTAGTAATGTTGCAGTTTTGATGCAGACCACAGCATTGGCCCAAAAAGTAATGATATTAACTGAACACTATGCAATGGATTTTCACATCAACTAAGTTCACAACATCTTTTCCACATTAAAATAACAGCCTGGCTTTTACCACCTATCATCACTGGTCTCTACTTACACCTCCATAACACTGCATTCTCCCCCAGACTAAAGAACGCATGAAACTGGAAGCCCTCAAAAAGAAGCAGGAACAAGAGGAGGAACGAATGAAGAAAATGGAGGAAGACAAGAGAAGGAAGCAGGAGGAACAGAAAAGGTGGCTTCACTACTTGCACTTGAGTTGCATTCTCCCCAGTGGGAGAGCAGTCAAACTGACCCTGTTTCCCTTTTGTTAGGAAGAGGGATGAGAGGCTGAAACGTGTGGTGGAGGCCAGGGTGAAGGAGGGATTGAAGGATGAAGAGAAGAAGAAAAAGATTGAGCAGAATGACAAGGTTTTAAATTGCTCAATACCTGTGGCCCTTTTCCATTGCACAAGCAGGCGCGGTTGAATGTTGCATTTCCATTACAACCGGGCTTGTTGCTTAAAGGCGCGTCTTTAACTGATAACAGGCTTTTGTTGAGTCAATCTCATTTAAAAGTAGTGCCCTCTTTAATACACTTGTCCTTTTATTATTGCACTGTCCAACAGTGGCAGTGATTTGTCAACATGGATTTTCAGGCAATATTTTACTTGACATTGTAACATCCACGGATGACTGGAAACTATGAATGACTACATATTAGGCTATAGTCATATATGACAAACACAGATAATCAGACATTGATGAATTAAATTGATCCTAGACTAAGAAAATTAATACATTGCGTAATATGTCTGGGTTATATTTGTACACAATTGAGCTGCCAACGTGGGTGTGTTGGCAATTCTACAGCAAAGCAATAGATTGCAGAGTGCAGAAAATAGCGACCACTACAGGTATAACTTATCCAACTAACTTGTCCAATACACAAACAAACAGGTTCATAAGAATAACTTTGTGTAATAAATAGATTTGCTTAAAATAAATAGTTTTCTATGCCTTGAACTTCACTCTCCACATTTGAGTTCCTGGTTGTTCTGCTATGTTTAGCCTACACTCCATTCATTGCGAGTGGGCTACTCGATCGGGCTTCAAATAAAAGAAAACAAACTGTAGCCTAATTAAGAGAAGCGTTAAAAATAGCCTAGGTTTAATATTGTGTGTCGCACCAACTTTGTCAGCCCCGCTAGGATTGCATTAATGAAATGATGACTATATGAAGCCTATAGCATCAGTGGCTCACTGGGCGGGCCGGCCCATTTCGCCCCACTCCAGAACAGACCCATCTTGGGTATGACTTGGCGTGGTTGCATGTAATTGAAACGCAAATCAGCACGACTCTACTCGGACAAATTTACCAGTGGAAAAGCCCTATTAGGTTCAATATCTCATCCTGCATTTTGATAGGATTTTACTGAAGTGCTAACAAACCAAAAACTGTCCTTGTGACTTTTTTAGGAGAAGCTTGCAATGATACCACAAATGAATTCTAAGCTCTTCAATGACACTAGAATCAGTTTCATACAGCAACATGTTGTTTGTTTATGAACAGCTGCGTGTTGACCGACTGGCAGAGGAGAAGGCCAAGAAAAAAGTGGCCTTGAAACGGCAAGAGGAGGAGGCTAGAAGAAAGAAGCTTCAGCAAGTAGTAAGTAATTGGTTGTTGTGACTGGTGATTCTCTGAGCCATGCATTAAATGCCTGAGACATTAATACACATTCATCTGTGTATTTTCATTCCAAACTGACTGAAATTTCACTATAAACGCCTCAAACTGGAATAGAAATTCAGAAGAAAATGATAAATGTTGAATTAGATTGCAGATGTGATTTAGCCTCGCGAAACCATCCTGATCTCGCAAGCTTCAGTTTAATTTTGCCGTGAGAATCTGTAGAAAGCTTAGAAATCAGTGCGAATGTGTCGGCGTAGCAACTTGCCAATCAGCATTGTATTGATAGCTATACGGGCATGGTTTGGGTGAGCGGCGAAAATGACCTTATGGTTCATCCATCAAAGTGCTCGCCCTTTACACAACGTTTCAATGCATGGCTCCCAAGATGGACTAGTGATTAACAATCCATCTGGCATGTCAGGTTAAAGGGGTTTACCTCCTGGCTGCTTTCTTCTGGGCATGCCCAAAGTCTTAAAACTTTAGGCTGTAAATATACAGGTATGTGGCCAGATAATGGAGCTGCAGAGAGAAATAGTTTTGCCTATGTTGACAGAAGAGCCTGTAGCCCAATAAGCAAAATTGTCCGCACTGGAACTTTCAGTGAACATCTCGCTTAGTTGAGCAACCTGCATGCAACAACTTAACGACTGGGTATTCAAGGCGTTTCTTGCAAGCCAGATTTGGGCCAAAATGTTAACAAAAAACAAATGTAAGGAAGGAAAGCATATTTAATCTTACATGTTCATCGTGGTACGATATTTATTGTCTGATTACTGTACACATGGAATAATTGTGCTATTCGGATTTCCATGCATTTTGTCAGGTAAGATAGCTGTCTTGTTTGTGTGCAGCAGTGTAAAATATCAAACTTGCTGGCTACATGCTAATTTAGATCGATCCTCAGGTTAATCCCTCAAATGTTTCTGATCATGACCATAGCCCACTGACATCTGTAGGATTGGATACCGTTAATGTAGCCTATGACAGCCAAGAAACTGAAGGCATGGGGCAGTATTTTTTGTGTGTGTGGCAAATTGGGGGGAAAAATGTAGTTACGGATTACGAAAATCTAACCAATAACGGATGACATGAATTGTTAATCGTTTCAACAAAAAAGGAATCTGAGTACTCCAATGTGTTATTTGGTTGACGTGTGTGTGGACTATTGGGATGATCAGATAACTGACCATGGTGACAATGTGCCATGTCCCACAGGAGGAGGAGAAGCGGCAGCTGGAGCTCCTGGCTAAGAAAAAGGTGGAAGAAGAAGAGGAGCAGCAGCGTGCCATCAAGATGGCTGAGGCCCGTCGTGCCCTGGAGCTGAAGAAGGAGCAGGACAGGGAGCAGGAGAGAGAGAGACAGGCTGCAGCTGAAAGGTTGTTCACCTTATGTGCTAAATAGTACCTTATTTAATTGCTTGCTTTACCCTTAAAAAATATTCCATACTAGGGATTAGGGCTGAACCGTTTTGGAAAAATATCTAATTGCGATTTTTCTTTTTTCTTTCTGACAGCGATTTGATTTGCGAAACATTTTAAAGTCTAGATTTAAGTTCTATATATGTAACAAATGTAAAACATGTTAAGGAGTATTACCACATAAATTGGCATTAAAATATGAACTGCTCTATATTCAAATGAAATGATGAGAGCATGTTGGAGACCCCTGGCCTAGAGGAGCACCGCGCTGATTAGTCAGAATTAACATCAAACAAGGACGGCATGCAAATACAACTATTGATGCTACTACAAAAAAATTTTTTTAAAAAAACGGGTCAGATGCGCATATAAATCGCATGCCTTGCGATTTGCTAATTGCATTGTTCCAAATCGCAATTTCGGTTCGTTTGCCTAGCCCTACTAGGGATAGGCATGAGTACTTAATCACTTGCGTACTTGCCAGTGACAGCATTGAAAGATTATGTTTTCATGATCTATTGTGAATGCAAAATTAATAAAATTATTATGAATAAATTAAATGTTTTGTACATGTTGTTTTAACAGTTTCAATGTCACAACTCTACACCCAGATAGAGTTGTGACCATTTATCTGGCATGTCAGGTTAAGTGAACAGTACTTATTTTTCAGGGAGCGTGTTGAAAAAGAAAAGGCAATCGCTTTTCAACGAGAACTGGAAAAAGCTGCAAGAGAGAAGGAGAGAAGAGAGCTTGAGGAGAAAAGAAAGGAGCTTGAGGAAAAGAGGAAGATGGTAAGCACCAGTAAATGTTACTTGCATTTTCGACTTGCCTGATTTTGGGCATGCATACCAGGTTTGTGCAGACAGGCTGCTCATGCGTTTGCTTGACGTTTCATCCACTAGGAGGAGCAGCGGCGACTAGCTGCTGAAGTAAAGGCTGCTAAAGAGAGGGAAGCTGCTAAAGAGAGGGAAGCGGCTAAATGTAGAGAAGCTCCAAAACTACAAATGGCTGCTGCCAAGAATGTTGTGGCTACTGAGGTAAGGTGACAACCTGATATGAACGTAGGCCTACTGTTGGGCTATTAAAGTTAGCAAACCAAAGACAATAATATAATTCAGGCAGATTTGACGTTAAGTAAATTAGTTACCTGACACTTCATCGCTGGAGGCGATACGCGTGCAAGTAGACCCTATCATTGTAATATGTGCTACAGCAATATATTAACTAAATGATGTAGCTTTTAAAGGCAACTACTAGCCTGCTAGCATAACTAGTTGGTTATAGCAGTTTGTCATGCACTCCTGAAGTGATTGAAGTGAATTATTTTGCGCGGCAGACTGCAGAACTTCTGTAGGCTAATGCGCACGTCACTCGCACACTATTGCTAAACTGAAAGTTTACTGAAACTGTTTGATTGAAATGGGTAGCCAGCAGCCAATTTATTTTTGTGTGGTGTCATTCTGTCGTGGCACAGCATCACAACTAAATGAAGGCAGAGGAATCACATTGTTGCTCTCGTGATAGGCTGTGCGGCACATGCTTTTTCAAGTAACTCTGTATTTGTCCCGTCTGCAATATGCAGATTGCGCCTGGCCATGTTTGTTTTATTGTCCTCACTGTGCAACCAAAAAGTCCCCATTTTGAGAGTGAGGAAAGAAAACACTCTACACTGTAGCTGAGCCTTTACGGTTATAAAACCTGGGGTTCTAAATCCTGGTTAATGGTGAAACCGGTTAATCGCTGCATCCCTAATCGTGGCATGTTCTTCGCACAATTTAGTAAATTACTATATTGTGAACATCGATTATTTAAATTGACGTGCACATTTATTTTTAGACGCTGGTTTCGTTTCCCTCACTATCTCTCAATCATATTGCACTAGATAGGCGACTGTATGTCAGCGAGATGTGCGTTTTGTTACCCGAAGCAAAGCAGTGCTAGGTTTTCGCCGCTTTCACTCTGCATTACGTAATGCCGTCCCTTCTCACATTATCACATTTATAAGTGCACCGGTTTTCATAGCCACCCTGCTGGTGGACCAATCACAGTTGGTTAGTGAGAATGCATCAGGCGTGTTTTGAAATGGTGGTAGAGCTAGATGAGATTATCAAAAACAGTTGTAGCAATGCCTATTGGTTAAATGCTGTCCAATAGTAATCATAGGTCAGAGGTCTCTACGCCCAGGAAACAACTGTTAACAACTCCCAGTGGAGAGTTGCAAGATCTTCACAAAGTGAATTTTAGGTCTGGTTACACCAGGCAAGTGCTTGTGTGCCTACACCATATATAACTATATGATAACACAGGCGTTCTGAGTTCATCACAAAAATATACTGTTGCTTCAATTTCTGTTTCTATGATTTTAGATAATAGAGAACAGAATTTAAGTAAAATACTGTATATTGGACCTATTTGCATTATTCTTTCAAACCATGTCAGTTTTTAAACAATGTAAACTTCCCAATAGAAAATAACATTGTCTAAGAAATTATAATGTACTGTAATTGTATAATAATTTGAAATAATACACATTAAAGCTGTTTTTATTTATTTTTAATGGTTTTGTTTAATTGTTTTATTTGATGTATGACCATTGTGTGCCATCACTTCTTTCAGCATGCTGCTGGCTTAAATGTGACTGTGGATATTGAGGTAAACAATCCTCATTGAATGTATTAAAACTATGTTTTGATTTCAACAAAATCTAAATAGATTACTGTATGAACGGCAATTGACCTTTCGCCAGAAACACATGGCTCTGAGCTGACATCAAAGATGACTTTGATAACATCCAACATTATGTTACAACGAATACAAGTTTTAAAATGCAGATTTGATGCATACTGTGATTACAGTTGAAGTGATTCTTGTTTATCTGACAGTTCGGTGCATAGCAACATTTTGGCCTTCAGATTGCCTGTCAATCACACTCTGGCGAAAGGTTCATTCGAATGATTCATGCACTGATTATTCCTTTTCTTCTCAGCATTCAGTGATGAGCACTCCTGTTGGAAAGGGTGCTGGCTTAAATGTGACTGTGGATATTGAGGTATAGTAGCGCAATACCTAGCTATATGATATGTCATCTTGTGTGAGTAATTGCTCAGAGGCATGTTTTGATCTTTGTTGCAGCAATCTCCTCAGTCCTATAAGATCACCCCCAAAGGGGGCAACAAGCCACTTGTTTTGAGCAAAAACCCAGAGGATTATGGAATGGACCAAAACAGCGACGATTCCACAGATGACGAGTCTGCACCACGCAAACCGATACCATCGTGGGCAGAAGGTAATGTCAGAATGCATGTCTGCTTTTATTTATGTCTTGTCACTTGAACTATTAATTAGTAATATCCCACTGGTCATGAGATATTCCAGACATGGAAAGTCAGGAAATATTAAATGTTTTGGGTCTAATCATGGAAAATTTGGGAAATTTGTTTGATGAATGGCAACTCAAATTTAAACATGCTACAAAGTGTTATTGTATGTGGAATTAACATTTTGCAATGTCTTGGCAAAGCTTAAAAACTACATGAGTACCTACGCAAAAGCACATTAATTTTCACGTTGGCGTTGCCATGCTTTTTTTACACAGGCATTCTGTTTGCCTGTTTTTTAATCTATTCAATAAATTCAGTTTTTAGTCAGGGAATTTGACTTTTGGTAACTCTGTAATATTGCTACATGCGCTGTAATATCTATTTTACTATTGTAAATTCTATTGTACAATGTAACTTACTTTATTTCCCCCCTAAGGCCAACCCTTGCAGCAGGCCATCATAAAGCAATACTTCAATCCTCCAGATTTAGAATCTTACTTTGGAGCTATTGAACTGCCACGGTTGGAGGACATCTTTTATAAGAGCAAGCCTCGCTATTTTAAACGAACCAGTTCTGCTGTGTGGCATTCACCACCACGTGCAAACCATTTCTAATTTGTGGGAATGACATCTTGTTTCTTTCTTGTACAAATTTCTATGTCATGTGAATGTTTTAAATTTTTTAATGCATTTTGTATTCTAGTTCCAGTTTTTGTTCAATAAAGAAAAATCTATAACATATTTTGAACAACTAGGTTATATTTGTACACAGGAATGTTATTTGTGGGTGTGTATGGTTTTTAAATATTGTTTTGTTTAAATAAATCTGGTGATGTTAAATGACTTATCATATCAAGGTTCTGAGCATGTCCCCAGTGAGAAACTAAATGTTAGCTATATCCAAGGGTTTTAACCTAGGATGAATTGGAGGGCACTTTGTGAACATACCTTTTGATAAAACCTTTGTCTTCATTTGTATTAAATATTCCAAACTAATATTTTGTAATAGTCTTTTGTGGATAACATGCAAGAATGTGAGGTATTAAATATACATTTTACAAATTAATATGTAGAGGTTTTCAATTTAAGTACATTTACAAGTACAGTATTAAGCAGGTATGGGTTAGACAAGTTCCTCTACTTTGAGTTGAGCATGTCTGCGATCCATATTCTTTATTTCATAGTCTTTAAATTCAGTCCTGTTCTGTCTTAATAGACCCAGTATCTAGAACTCTCAGCAGGTCTGCCTCAGCTAATGAGATTCCAGAGTCATGGGGAGTGTTGATTGGATACTTGCTGAGATGAGCCTGATGTAGAAAGTGTGTTCATATTATTGCTCAGCCCATCATTGGTGCCTCCAACTTGCTTGGAAGCTGTTGGTGAATCCATGGTTGTAGTTGCTGTGACTCGTACTGTTGCATTAATGCTGGTGGAGCTGTCAGTGAAATTTGCTGCTGCTTCTTTAGCACGAAAAGGAGGGGTAAATGAGAACACCTTCTCATCACCACCTCCCACTGCCCGAGCACTTGAGGGTGTGTACTGACTGTCAGCTGTTGGCAACGTCTCCAGTGTGAGGATAGGACACGGACGAGACAGCAAGTTATGTCCAGGTATGAGTTGTTTAGATATTGGGCAGAGCTCAGCAGGGTCAGGAAAGGAGAGAGTAGGGCCACTGGGTATTTCACCATTCTCACTCAGCCAAGGAAAGGCAGAGGAGGGCGTTTGAACCATTGTTGGCATATTAGGAGGCAGCAACTGAGAGCCCACTGTTTGAGGGGTCAGGGAATTGCAACTACGGTCCCAGTCACCTTGAGGTCGCCGGCAGGCCCAAGATTGTGGCACAGTAGGAGGCACGCAGTGGATTGGCGTTTGTGGGCAACTGTAGAAGCCAGGCCGTTCGTACAAAGGCATGGAGAAGGAATAGTCTGGATCTCGCTCATGAGGCAGCGGGGCTTGGTTGGGGGTCAAAAGTTCCTCCGGTTGTAGGTAAAGGGCGAAGCGGCTCAGTGGAGCACCAGGGCGGCGACGCAGAAGAGAGACCCGGGAAGAACGAGAAAAGTTGGGGGAATGGACACCCAGGAGCCGGCCCAGCCCTCCTAGCAGGGGCGTGGAGTAGTTAGCCACCTCGTGTTCCTTGATCTGCTCCAGATTGGATTGAAACTCCATTTCCTCTTTGGGCACGCTAATTCAGAGGTTTGAAAGTCAGCTACCAGCTCTAAACATTGTACAATATAACCAAATAAAAACACATTTGACCTTATATCCAGAGCTGAGCCCATGAAGGAGGGTTTGCGGTGCTCAGCACTGGCTGCAGTATAGGGGGGCTGTGTTTCAGATTCATTCCAGTACATGTCTCTCTCAACCAGTGGCAGGCTGTCGTACATGTTGTCTACAGACAGCAAAATTGAGACAGATGCTCTTCTGGACCATTCCCCACGAAGTTACTTTCTTGGATTTTTGATTTTCGAAACGGTTCTTTTGCAACTCGCAATCGAAGTCGGCGGCATAGCCGCCAAACCGGAAGTGGGCCTGTATCTTTGCCGCCCTTCAACCGCAGTATTTCTTCAATGCCACCCACCGCCTTTGAACAGCACTACCTAGAGTTTTCTACAATTGAAAATGGAATATCTCAGGAAGTGTACATCAGAATTACTTGAAACTTCAGAAGACCCTTCAGCCCTATATGCC
>JAODTR010047812.1:0-18636 GCA_025399935.1 Amblyopsis rosae | reverse complement strand
GGGTCCCTTGCTGAAGCTGCTGCCCCCGCGACCCGACTCCGGATAAGCGGATGAAGATGGATGGATGGATGGAAATGCCAAACACTGCAGTTCATCAAATGGCCGCTTGAGGTTAGCTCCAAAAGGGAGTCAATCCCCATAGACTACAATGTTAAAATGTCAGACTTTACAGCAAAAATAATCATATTTAGAGCCTGGTTCAAAAAGCTTTTTTGTCTCTATAGCTAGTCTTCCTGTTTATGCCAACCCTACGAGGGGTGAATTGCTTTATAACGCATCAGACAGCAATGCATTTTTACCAGTATGATGAATACTGGTAAACCTCACTCCGCCATAGGGGGGCGTTATAGGCAGAGTGAGATACTGCAATGATGGCGACGGTCAGAGCCAGCACAGCGCGGTGTTCAAATACATTCCTGAGAAAAGCTATGGGTGACGTCACTTATATACACAGTCTATATGGTCTCACCGTGGGCATCTGTTGCATCACTCCCAACATCCTGTTTGTCTTTGGGCAGTTTCTTATCGCCGTGTTTCGATTTACTCCAGAAGCGCATCCTCCCTCTCATCCTGCTGGCCACACATAACTCTTAGTCATAACAACATTACTTCTCTCTAAACAAGCTTCTATATATCAAAGCAAGCCAAGCTAATGAAAACGGCTGACAACGAATGCATTGGACATTTGGACATTGGAGGACATTGAAAAGAATAATCTAGAATGTCATATAACTGGTATTATAAAAGAACTGGAATTGTACGACCTTTCTTTATTATGGCCAATTTGTAAACATCTTAGTAGGCTCAGAGAATGTAGACATGTTGCATGAACAGCTCTATGGAGGGGTTAACAGGATGAATACCTTCCATCCTGGCTGGAGGTCTTTCTGAGGACCTCCATCTTTCCCAGATCTCCAGAAGACATTGTTTTATGAATCTTCTTCTGGTCTTTGCGAGATGACTGGAGAGAAAATAATAATTAATGAAGAGACATAGAAAATATATTCGCTGCCTAGTTTAGTGGTCACAAACTCCTACCTCACCAGCAATATGTGTATAAGTGATGTAAATGTTTGCGTTGATAAATTATCACTTTTATTATCAATTAATCTGAATACTGCATCAATCATAGAAACCCCTGCTTAATATGAAGGAAATAAAAAAAGCATTGACATTTTTAGGAGTAATATTGTTAGTTGAGAGGTCATGCTCTTACTGTCCTGTTAGGTACTATAAGATAATGATACAGTTAGTGGAGTATAGTAGCAGTATGGTATTATTATGGCCAGAGTTTAGACTGTCTTATGTACGTATGTAAGTATATATATGTTATCAGACATGCTACAGAGGGGACTAGTAAATATGTGCCATCACTGTATACTTAATATAATATAACTATATACTATAATATAATAATTGCACACCGTAAACAATCAATCAGTCTGTTGCTATTGCTCGTATTCACATTATTTGAAAACTAACAGCGTTATTTAGCTAACAAAAAGGTTTAGCTGTGAGCTAACTGGTAAGACATTATTATTTTTTTTTTTATGCATGATGATATAACAAAATAAAACTGAAATAAAAAATATGAGAATATGCATCCCTTTATGAGTTGAAAGAGTTGTGTGAGTTTCTGAAAGGTGATATGAGCGCAGCTGTAATCTGGGCGTTTAACCCACAGTTCACAAGATGCAAGCGAGCGAAGCAGCGGAAAAATCTTTGTTTGGCAGTAGTGTATCATTCCAGGAGTCAAACAGTAGCTGTGTTAGCAAGTGTAATAGTGCCTCTTCATAACAGTGCATCATTCCAGGTGTCTAACAGTAGCTGTGTTAGCAAGTGTAATAGCGCCTCTTCGTAACAGTGCATCAGAGGAGTAACGGTGGCTGTGTTAGCAGGTGTTAAACTCCCCACCCCCGGTAGCCTCTCGGCCCAGCATCCCGGGGAGGAGCGAGTCGCGACGGCTCGGGCGATAGTCGGAAGTCCCTGGACTTTTACCATCTCTGAGTCACTGTGACAGTCCACTTCGAGGTGGGCGCGCGGGGGGGCCAGCGTGGGGGGCAGGGTGCGGGAGAGGGCGGGTAAGTAGTATTCGTCGTTGTCGTCGTCTGACTGGGTCGCCCCTTCGGAGTTACAGCGGGTGAGGAAGTCGGTGCGCGTCCGGGACATGCGGGCTTTCTTTTTGGGGCGGCTCACCTGATGCCAGGCAACCACAGGGATTATGGGTAGTCTGGTGCCGTGCATACCACTGAATATCGGAATGGTGTCGGTTTATACTGTACATGTGTGTGTGACCATATGGAAATATGGACTCTGTATTAGCATAGACATCAGACAGACATAAATAAATATCAGGCCATTATTAGATTATATCAGGCTGGCTGAGCACTAGAAATACCATTAACTATTTGGGGGAGGTGGGGTTTTTTCTAAAGACGTCTAATGATGTCGGAATTATAAGGTTACATTTTGTCAGTGGTAAAAATGTTATTAAGACATTGCTAATGAAATCAATATCTACTGGTTGCCCAGTTTCGTTGCTTGCTTTATATAATACAGTTTTTGTTTACAGAACCAAAAACATGACCATGAACTTCATAATTCCGAGCTCACCATTAGCGACATTCAGATCACATTAGCACAGCGTGAGTGTGTGACCTCTCACCTCCTTTCTGGATCCAGCCGAGGCCTCCTCTCTGAACATGGCCAGAGACTTCCCTTGGTTCACTAGATCCTTGTCTGACCTGCACGTCAAGAGGTAAACATGAGCTGAAGGTCTGGACGACAAACAACAATACCTCATCACCTTCAACCTGGCACAGCTCACCTCCTGTTGGTAAGGTGTTAACAGTGCACTCACTTGGAGAAGGGTAGCTTCCGTCTTGGCGGGGAGAACACAGCTTTTGAAGGCTTCTCCATCATGTTCACAATAACAGTCTGCGTTGAGCTCTTCCTCTGGGCTTTCGGTGGTTTGGTCTCCAGGCCGGGGCTGGGAGCCCGTTGAAGAGGCCTGCCCGCTTTCCCCTCCTGTTGGCTGGGTGGAACCACAGGAATGGGAGCCTTGGGCTCCAGATTGATCCCTGACACCTCTGGACCATGGTTGGTGGTGGAGGCCTCCACAGGTGCGTCTCTCTTAGGCTTAGCAGCAGTCCTCACTAGCTGGCCCATGCCCGAGCCTACCTCCAGGCCCGCAATGGTGGTCAGGCACGGCGGATGCGCTACGCCTGCGCTACAAGCTCCTTGAAGACGTCGGGCTGCCTGCAGCTCCTGCTCGTCAACGGGACTTTCCTTCTGCATGCTGATCACCACGACGACCGGCCGTCGAGAGGTAGACTGCCGCCTCTCCCGGTGTGTTCTGACGGGGCTTTCGCGTGTCGGTTCCCGCAGGGGGCTTTGGTCTGACGCGATATAGAACGTGGCCTTGCGAGCCTCCTCCTCCGCCCCCATCAGTTTCCTGCCATCACTGGGACCCCCGGGACCCCCGTGTGGCGGGGGAGGGGTCCGCCGAGGGTCCGCTAGACACTCAGCGTCCTCGGGACGCGGCGCAGAGCTGCCCTGTCCGGCGGGCGTCTCCCGGGCGTCCTCCGAGGGACGGGCCGCGCCGCCGTCCGGCCGGGGGTCTTCCGGCAGCGGCGCCTCACCCACAGAGGTGCAGCGGCCCTTGAGAAGCTCCAGGCTGAACTGAGCCTGCTCCAGCTCCCTCATCCGCCGGCTCACTCGCTTGGTCCGCGTCCGGTGGCTCGCGTCGTCCGCGCCCCTGCTGTGGTCACAGTCCTCGTGGGGGGGCTCTGCCGAGGGGGGCTCTGCCGAGGGGAGCTCTGTCGAGGGGAGCTCTGTCGAGGCGGCCCTGGGCTCGGGCTCGGACTCAGGCTCGGGACGGGACAGCTCCTCCGGATCGCTCGGCCGCCCAGCGCGCTGCTCCTGCAGTTCCCTGAACCTTAAATCACAATTAGTCGTATTGGTTGTAAACGCTGCTGCTGTTACCACGGTAACACCGGGGGACAATGACCGCAGCAATTTGCTCAGTGTGGCGTTAAGGTCACAGAAGTCTCTGCAACCACCCCTCCACGGCCCGCCGTACCTGAGGCGAGCTAGGCGTCCTCTGCTCATCGCCTGTAGCCGCACCACCGCCGCCCGCGTTCTACAGTAGCGGCTCCGTTCCCTGTGTCCTCTCCATGCCGCTTGGACCGTAATGGCCGCCAGCAGCCTGCGGCGCCGCCAGCTTCTCACGCTCCTCTGGATCACCAGGGCCGAGTCCTGCCACTGCAGATACGCCCTGCGCTCCCTGTAGCCCCTCCACGACGCCTGCAGGCACAAAGCTGCCCCCACCTCAGCCGCAGGGTCAACGGCACACTCGGAAGAATGCTTCAGGAGACAGCCTCGCCACCATTGCTATGGAAACAGGAAGGAAAGAAGCAAAAAGCTGTTGGTAATAATGCTACTAGAACATTCACTAAAATGTGGTGGTGAATTTGGATGTGCTGTGGACAGTGAACCTTAAAAAACATAAAAAACACTTTCTTAATAGTTTGATCATTTTCAATTCATCTGGTCGGCGAGACGTCATGCCCGGCAGTGGCTTGAGAACTCGGTGACAACAAACGGCTGTGGCCTAGCAACCAAACGTTAAACAGTGGTGAAACTGTTTCACATGTAGGCTATTCACACGTGAAACAGTGTGAATGGTTTGAAAACATTGGGCGTGCGGCTGCTATCCTCTAAGACCATAGAAGTCATGTGCTATGATACAAAATGTAGATTTAGTAAATGGTGTTATCGGCTACTCATCAGTCAGTAATGCAATAAAATATTTACAAGCTCTGAGGCATTGATTTGAGCAGCACACACTGATCGTGTTCTGTATAAAGCACAACAGGCACCATGACCTATGAATGGCAACATTATAAATGCTAAGGAGTAATTTCCTCCCTAGTTACCAATTCACTGCAATTTATTACACGAGACACAAATATGAACGTTTGTTTCATCACTGGTTGTCACGGTGGGTAATATGAGATGGGATTAAAAGATTTTTATGGAATGAACTCTGATAAAGTATACATTTACCTCTTTGCATAGACTGTATTCAACATGCAATCATTAATACAGCCACAGAAAGTGTAACTGCACCCCAGCTCTGAGCCTGACTCCACCCACTACAACTTTGAGAAAAGTGTCAAGGTGAGTAAGGGGAGGGGGCTGTGCTGTTACATTAACGTAAACATTTAAATTTGATGACGTATGAGAGTACAAATTTGCAGATGAAAACCAGCCAGGTCCTGGGGTGATTTCTAATGGATATGACGTCTTTTTAACCCAGAAAATGCAGATTTGTATAAAATCGTGAATTTTGTCAATGTCAAAACCAGCACTGATGTGTCTCATCACAGATCAACTCCATAACTTTGTTTACAGCTCAAAAAACACATTTTATGGTGAGTTTCTCTACAATTTTTACATATCTTTTTTTTTCTTGTTATATGTTATATTTGTTTGACATTTACAGTATATTTATACTATGAAATTAATGTTTTAATAATTCCTGCCATAATATACATACAGTATAGCAGTCTGTCTACCTGTAATACCACACATCTCACCTGGATCACACAGGCGGCCTGCCTCATGCTGATAAAGTGCTTCCTCTCCAGTACGGCCCTGAAGCGTCGCTGCAGCTCCACGATGCGTCGCAGTACTTCCTGGTGGAGGCGGGTCTGTAGCCGCTGACGCTCCGCCTCCCGCAGGAACACCTGCAGAGCAGATTAAAGGTTAGACACGCCCACTGTGTCTGCAGAGCAGAGCACACCAGAGGTCAGACACGCCCACTGTGTCTGCAGTGCGGACCCGAGGTTAGACACGCCCACTGTGTCTGCAGAGTGGAGCGCTCCAGAGGTTAGACATGCCCACTGTGTCTACAGAGCATACCAGAGGTTAGACACGCCCACTTCTTCATTCAATCAACGGCCTCTTGCCATTTTCACAACCCACCCACTCCCACTCAGTGACCAACCTGTGGGTCCCGACCCCCAGTTTGAAAACAACTGATCTAAAGGAACCTGAAATCTGTCTAACATGGCACTTGGTCCAAATCCCTCTCTGGAAAATAATTTGGCCCCAGATTTGGCGTCAGGTGCGCCATCAATGCTGGACTTACCAATCGTCACTGTCACATACTCCCAAACGCATTCAATCATCTTGAAACGAAGTGCAACACCAACTCATTTTTGGCTTCAGTTCTGAGGGAGAAGGTCTGGTTAAAACAACAGACACAAATTGGAATGCTATGGGGCCTTTATGTAGCCTGGCTCCACCCGAATATTGCTCTCAACTCAAATTTAGTCTGGAAACCCTGTTCGCGTTTTCACAACCGGCAGGAGTGACTAAGTGCGTTGACGTTGAAGTTAAGCAAGTGTTTTGAACCAGACCCTATTCAACAAGGTAATTTTAGGTCTGGTTACACCCGTCTAGCCTTTAGGGACCTTTGGATAAAATCTCCTAGGACTGCTGCACACAGTGTCATACATTTGTGATGATTCATACCATGGTGTTGCCCACTTGGTAGCCTGCAGGTGGCAGGTGAATCTGGCGGAAGAACTCCCTGATGCCTGACTTGGTGGGGCTCGTGCCGCGAGGCAACAGTACATGAAAATGCCGCACAAAGTCCTGAAAGGAAACAGTGTTTCAATCAAAAACATCAGATTCATTAGATAAAAGCATGTAAAAAATACCATATTTATAAGGCTGCCCTAAGAAATGTTTTATACCAAAAACTTATTCAGTATAATTACATAAGTATTACCATAAATATACCATGTAGACTCACAAAGGGTCAACTTGCTTATAGGTTAAAAAAAAAAACTAGCTATTTAACACTGCTGCCTCTGAGCCACTAGATGGCACTGTGCTACATTTTTTCAGAGACATTCTCATACCATGTTGTCTAACTCAATAGTCTGGCAGAGAGAGGGATCTAGCATACCTGGAAGGTGTACTTGATGCTGTAACCTGATTGGCGGATACGGACAGTCTCCAGCATGCCTGTATACCTTAGCTGTCTGAGCACCAGACTGTCATTAAAACGCAATGGGAGCTGGGAGAGGGAAAACATTTACACATTCAACATTCAGACGAACATTCAGAAGTGAAAATATAGCATCTTCAAAACAAAAACAACAGAACCAGGTATCAAATAAAAGAGCAAAGAAGACAAACAATGAGAAAATACTCTTGAGTGCATTCACACACTGATTTTGTAACTTGTGGACATGCCTGTCAAGATGTATAAGCAGCAATTCTATTGGCTATAGTGTGGACCATCCCTACACCATCTCACTGAAGATGTGAATAGAGCTAAAGTTGGCCATATTGCAGAGCATTTGTCCAGTCGTTATGTCTGTATATTAAGCACTCACTGAAATTATGACCTTCTAATAAGGTGTTGGAATAGTGTTCTAAAGGAGTTTAGAATAGGTGCAGTGTCTGGTGATAGAGATATCAGTGTACAGTAGTAATCTGAACATCCTACCTTCTCAGCATTGGAGCGGATACACTTGACAAAGTATGGCTCTGACTGGCCGAGAGTTTCCATTAGCTTATTAAGGGATGCCTGCAATTAGAGAAACAAAACTATGAATTAAGTACTACATTCCAGACAATTTAGGTTTAATATTGTTGTATTTTTATTTGAGTCTACCAGCAGGTGGCGACATTTGCACTAACCTGGAACTGGGCGCTAATGCTGGGCGGTTTCTTCTTCTTGTGTAGATGGAGCAGCGACTTTGTTATGCGGTCGTGGAGCGTGACACTGCTCAGGTATCTCAGTGACTTTACATCCAACAAGTGCTACACACACATAATAAAATCAATTACATATTCTTTCAGATGTTATTAGAATCTGAAATAGTCCTGTACATGTAATTCCTTACCTTGGGAAGGGTGGGTTTACTTTTGTAGTTTTTGTTCCTCCTGAAGAGATAAAAGGACAAAAACAGATCAGAGTGAATGGAAGACCACCAAATGATATGTATAAACAATACACAAATAGTGTACTACATAGAATACCATCTAGGATATTATATAACTGCTGTAAAAAATTCAAAAATAAATACAATAATATAGAGTTTATAATCAAATAAACATATATATATATATATATGTGTGCGCTTGCGTGTGTGTGTATGTATATATATATATATATATACACAAATACACACACACACACATATATATATACACACACAGATGCATGTAAGTGTGTATGTGTGTGGTTGTGTGTGTGTGTGTGTGTGTGTGTGGTGGCACGCTCACAGCAAGATGCCCTGGGCTCTCTCCAGCAGCTTGCTGTTGGTTGAGTTGAGGAAGATACCATCCTCCTCCAAGGCAGGGCTCACTGCTGTGGTAGGCCGGCCCGGCCTGGAGCTGCTGCGGCCATTACAGCCACCATAGCCATCCCTGGAGGAGAGGGGAGAGTTACCAGGTGGAGGAGAGGGAGAGATAGCCATGGGGGAGAGATACCAGGTGGAGGAGAGGGAGAGATAGCCATGGGGGAGAGATACCAGGTGGAGGAGAGGGAGAGGTAGCCATGGGGGAAAGGAGGAGAGGGAGAGCAGATGAAAGCATGGCTTTGAGCGGAGAAAGACTGGGACACATTGAGTGACTGACCGGTGGGCTCTCTCATTCAGGGCGTTGGTGCCTTGCAGGTCTGACAGAGGTGTGCGCGGGTTCTTCCTAGCAATACCTGCAAAGGAGGAGAGGAGGAGAGGAGTGGGGCGGGACCGTTAGTGAACCACCACGTCCTGATTGGCTGGACACGTGAGGAGGCGTGGCCTGAAATAATGGTTCGGACCACGCTAGGATATGTTACGCTCTACATATCAGTCTGAACTACATTGAAAATCATTTACAGTAGAATAGCCGGGTTGATCTAGTGATTAGTCAATTTGGACCACCTTCAACCAATCACAACAAGGCCCACGTGGGGATCAAACGCAGACACTCAATTGTAAAGTCAGCTATTGCAAGCTAATTTGTAAGCTAATTCACCAAATATCTCCTCGCATTTGGCCAGCTCACCGTTCTCTGTGCGTGCCGGAAAAATTATTAGATACTTCTACACGTAAATAGGAACATAAACAAAGTGGCGAACACCGCTGACAGTACCACGCTTTGTTTCACAATGTGTTTCGATGTGTGGGGCGGCACCGCGGAATATTGTTTTGATTTGAGCTCGAATTTAGCAAGCGCTCTCAAGAATGACTGACCCTGCCGTTAATGAGCCAAGCTACCCGCCTGGAAGCTGATTGGGTGATGGTGGGTGGGTGGGTGACCAATGGGTAAAATGCAATGTAATGTAATGATGTAATGCAACATGTAATTAGTCAGGTTTTTCTTTATATGCGACTACATACCACACATTTTAATTGTTTACTGTTGCTATAGTCATTTTATCTCTCTCTGCTGCGTTGTTTTTGGAGAGTGCGCTGCACACACACATCCTTCCATGGTGATGTTTCGAGTCATGTCTGTGTATTCGTTTTATATATGAAAGATGATAGAAATGTTGTCCTATATCTATTTTTGGAGTAATAATAAATGGAAGATATCTCAACAACCTGTGTGTCCCGTTTAACTTCTTTTGATAGCGACTCTAAAGCATTACAACACACACACACACCCACGTGCGCCTATGGGCAAAGAAGCAGGGATAAATCCAGGCACAGACCACACCTGCGGATGCACATGCAGTTGTCTGCTGTGCGAGCCTGGTTATAAGCTCTGTTCCTCAGTGGGCCAACACCTCTCTAAGATCTGACTTGGCCAATGGTTTAAATGGTTTATTGATGATCACAATGAAAGCTTCTATCCTATAATATAAATCACTAGTGACCTATTTATTCTGGATTTGCCTGTGGGCAAATGTTCACCGCAAGGCTTAGCATTTATTTATGTCTTCACATTGGGCCGAGTAAAGAATGAGAGCTTATGAGTGGTTTCTGGGATGTACATTTTCCTAAACTCAGGAGATTTTACTTGAAATGTATTCCGTTATAATTCCATTATTTTATTATAGTGTCTTAACTGTTTTTATAAGATGTATTATTTATTTAAGACTTTCATAAAGACTTACAATAACTAGCTAGACAGTATTTAGGTCAGAAATAAGGTGGCAGTTCATAGCGCAGTTTGGTATTTGGTCATCGCTCATAAAGAATCATTTAAACAGTGAGGCCTTTACACTCATTCCCATATTTTAAGGTTCGGTTGGCAGACAAACGTCAGAGATGTATAATTCGTTCTCCATTCATACTCTGCATACTTTCGCTTTTGAAACCATACAGATGCTAGATATCCCAGACCGGAGCTGATAGCCTGCCCCGAGACACGCAGTGAACAGCTGCAGCACCGCAACATGCATTTCTTCCATTAGTTATACTGTGTAGCACCATATCTCAGCAATAGTTTGCATGCAGTTTAGTATTACTGGGCTGATCAGGATTGCTCAGTAATTAAACTCCATCCATTTGACTAGCATCACATTCTCTCACATCCCATTCATCTGTATAGAGAGTATGGAGAAGGCAAGAGGTAATTGTGGGAGTGGCAGCACATACTGTATTTCTCGTCTTTGCATCTCTGTAGGATCTCCAGGCTACGCTGGTGCACGGGATGGTGGAGGAAGCTGAAGCTCTCCACTGTCTTCACAGCGCACGGGACTGTCACATCATTGCCTGAGGGAGAGAGAGGGGGAGAGAGAGGAAGAGAGAGAGAGAGAGGAAGAGAGAGAGAGAAAGAGAGACAGGAAGAGAAAGAGGAAGGGAGAGAGGGAGGGAGGGAGGAAGATAGGGAGCGCGAGAAGGGGGGGAAAGGAGATTTTAACATATTGAACATATTTGCACAGATGTTGCTAACCGGATTTTTTTTATTTTTTTTATCGATATATTCTAATATAATTGATATATGCTAATACTGGGAGCAGATGTTAAGACACTTTCTATTCATTCTGTGTGTGTCTATATGTGTAGACATTTAGCAGACATTTGTGATTCACAGTAAGTGCAAGTTTCTGCTTGTGTGTGTGTGTGTGTGTGTGTGTAAATATACTAAGCATGCATGTTCGTGTGTGTGCGCATCTCTGGTCCCACAAGTTCTCCTGTGGGTGTGCGTGTAAATATCCTGGATGTGTGTGTGCGTTCGCGGGCATGTGTGTAAAATATACTGTATGTGTGCGTTCACGTGCGTACGTGTGTGTGTGTGTGTGTGTATACATCCTGTGCGTGTGTGCGCGCCTGGTCTCACCACTTCTCTTGTGTGTGTGCGTGCGGCCTGCCTCCCTGAAGGCCACCGTGGCTCTGAAGTAGGCCCGCAGCACGGCCCAGCGGAAGGTGGCCATGGGGTCGATGCCCATCAGGCCGCAGATGAAAGCCTTCTTGCTGCTCTTCAGCAGAGCCACGATGTCGGGCCGCATGTGGTCCGTGTTCTTCTCCCTGAAATCCTGCGCAGGGGACGGGGGAATGTGCGCGCACACACACACACACACGCATTACATGTACATTACCTCCCATCTCTCATTTCTATCCCTTTCTGGTTGTGAGTGACTCTGTGTTAAATGAAACCATTACGATTATTTCAAAGCTTGGGAAAATAATACCCTCCTTAGATTCATCTCTCTCTCTCTCTCTCTCTCTCTCCCCCTCTCCCTCCCTCCCTCCCTCCCTCCCTCCCTCTCCTTGGCATGCAGACAAGCAGGGAGTTAGAAACAGCCTGCTTCACACTCATTTCAAGTTCTGGTTCCCAACTGCACATTTCAGGTTAAACAACATCTTGGCTGGCGGCAGACAGGGATACATTTCCATACCCACAAGTGTAGTGGTTATGAGCCTATATCACATATTGTCCAGCAGCGGTTCGCTCACATGTGCTTATCATTAAAAGGCAGCGGGGAACAGAACAGAGCATTTGATTTAGGTTGAAAAACAGGTTGATTTACTGTCAAATTAGAGGCGCTCCAACTGTTAGAATGAGATATACATAGAATTACAGTATATAATATATATATATAGAGAGAGAGATTTTGTTTATTACAGTTGTAATTTAAGGTAGACTATAAAAATGTTACATCATGACATACAGTATATCAACGTTTCTTTCTTTGACTGCACTAATTAAATGCAGCTTAAAGTATGCATATATGACCTCGTCCACCACTAGGTGTCATAACTAATTAATTTGTACCACGTGCCAACGCGCAAGCGCGGCTAGACTGGCTTTGAAAACAAATAACTGAGAAGCTCGAACTGCAGCGCACAGAGTGTGATGGCATTCTCTTCTCAGGACACAATTACTCCACTATATATCTTTACATCGAAAATAGTGGTTTGCTGCCAGTTTTAATGCTTCAAATATTGTGCTTTTTATTAACTTGTTATAAGATCTTTCATGATTTAAAAGTCACATGTAAAATAAACCAGTGGAACAGTTGTCAGAGCTCAATGCACACACAATATCAGACAAGCTAGGTCCCTATTGTAGGTTGTCCACTTGCATCCACCTCCCTATGTAGCTCCTGAACAGACAAGACAGAAGCACACATCTAGGGGACAATACCTTGACCCTGTACTTGACTTTGCCAGCGTAGTGGTGGATGATAAAGGCAGGCTCCATGACAGCAGGGAACTCGATGTAGCTGTTGCCCTCATGCTGCCTCTTGAACTTGTCCAGCAAGGTCTGGTTGGAAGCCTGGGGAAAACTAGCAGGGACAACAGATGACAGATAATTAGTGAGTTGGTGGTTCCAAAACCCAGAACAAGAGGGAAATAAACTCTGTCAGTCAGTCATGCCACCAAGCAAATTCAGGGGTTAGGGCAGCTTGACAATTTGGCATTAATATTGCACCCATTTTTCCCAGCTTCTCTGGGGTGTAGACCCAACAACACCATCCACCCAAACAAGGCATTACAGAATAAAATGCATTGCTCTGCTATGACAAAGTGTACTACCAAATCTGTCTAAAGTGTACTACTCAACACTTTGCTAGCTGAATACTGGCCTCCAAGTACTGTACCTTCTAGGGTGTGATGAAAATATTTTATATAGACGCTAGGCTTTTTATGAGCCTGGACCACTCTAAAAACAAAAACTGTTCCTCCACGCTCTCACAAACACACACACACACACACAATTTGGCTTCATCCAGCTGTTATTAGATCCAGATGAACACACTATGCTAAGCGGTTAGCCTAACTGACTGGCAGATGACTGCTAGTAGGTAAATACGGCCATGTGTGAGCGGCCTGATGGCTTCCTCTGTGCCAGAGTTGGACTTATTTAAGTCCTAGATCTAAGCTGTGTTGAGGGATCAAACTAGCTAATGGTGGCCTGCTTTAGATGCACTTTGGATCTGAGCATTATGTGTTTAAATGTGACAGTAGGATGATGGCAGCAGACAATTCAATTAACGGTTACTTTAATTAGCCACATCTATATCTTTTATACTAAATAAAATATTTTGGGGTGATAAATATATTTGTAACTACAACCTATGCAGTGATCAGAAATATCAAGCCAGTTAGATCTGTCAACCTGTGAAAGCTGTCTTCTTGAACTAGCACCCGGTATTAGATTTTAAATCGATTGGCGTACTTGCACTCTTCATCCAGTAGGTGGAACAGCGCGGTGGGCTTCTTGCTGATGAGGTTTATGCAGCCACTGTTGTCAATGTAGTCAATGTGGTGCCAGCTGATGCCCTCAGCTCTGTACTCCTCCTAACACAGAGGAAGTCAAGGCAACTATGACAACAACCACAACAACAACAACAAACCACTGGCTGCAGCAGAGTGAGCAAAATGAAAACATACATAGAAGGTTTTAAGAGAAACTGGAAGAACTTTTAAACTTTTAAAGAAACTGAAAAGGGAGAGAGAGAGATATAGAGGGAGACAGAGAGAGAGAGAGGGAGGGAAAGAGTGCAGAGACAAACGGACAAAGTTACAGATGCATGAATAGAGACCCATCAGGACAGATGCATGAATAGAGACACATCAGGACAGATGCATAAACAGAGACCCATCAGGACAGATGCATGAATAGAGACACATCAGGACAGATGCAAACAGAGACAACACACGGATGAATGGTCAAAATGAGCACATATCAGAAGATGATCCCTGTGAGACGTTCTGAACCATCCTGGAGGGATTACAAGTACGTCAAGTACACTATGTGTTGCCTGCCAGTCTGGCCTAGTGAGGCTGGCAGGCGGCTTATGACCCTCTGGGGCCATTAGTCAGCCTCAGGTGCATTCTCTGTCTGGGCAACTTCACCACACACACACACACACACACACAAAGGCACGTGCACACACCTCCACTGGCTACCACTGTGTTCTGGGAGTGAGCCCTGATGCGTAGCAGTGTGTGTGTGTGTGTGTGTGTGTGTGTGTGTTAGTAACTCTCCATCTCTCCCTCACTGAATCTCTTTCCATCCTAGCTGGCCTGTCTGCCCAGTTATGACAGTGAAGTGTTTTTATGAAGCAGAGGGGAGGAGCCGCGGTGAGATAATGACAGCTGGAACAGGGAGGGAGGGAGAGAGAGAGGAAGAGAGAGGCGTTGAGCATTGAGTGGTGAATGGAAGACAGGTTTTGTGAGAAAGAGAAGGGGTGCAGAGCGGGGGGGGGAATGCCAAAGTAGGTTTCGGGAACACAATTGCCTTCGAGGGGTCATGAGATGATTTCTTCATTTTTATTACAAATGTTTTTGTTTGCAGTTTAATTGGCGTCAAATGTGCATAAGGTTCATAAAGTAAAGTGCATAATGTTCATATTTGTATGTTATGCTATTGAAAGAAAGCAAATATGAGCCACTTCTTTTCGGGGGTCACGGCTCAAAGTTTGAGCAGCGCTGCAGTGAAGAAATATGAAGAAGGAGACAGACAGCTAGAATGACAAAACAGCAAAAACGATACTACACAGATGAACCAATGAGAGAGCTTCGTTTCGGGCTAGAACCGCTACCGGGGCTGTAAAGACGACGGGACCTTGTGGACCTGCGTGACTCACCAGCATGACGTCAAGCCCGGTGCTGGACCGGAGGATGAGATTCGAGGCGTAGGCCTCGGAAAATACATATCAAAATGATGACTGCACTTTCTGAATGTAGGAAAGTGTAACAGCGTAGGTCTGAACCTAATGACTTCTTTTATAGAACCCCCCCCCCCGGCCACTGTTTCAACTCTCTCTACAACCTTTTGTTTTACAAGATGGGACTTTTCAAACACATACATAACATTTATTTTATTAATAAACAGCCTATATAAGTACATTATTTGCTGTTGCTCTAACCATCATAAATTAATGTATATTTTATCATATATCTATTTATCATTGGGTAAAGAATGAGCCATCAGTTACTGTTAAGTGCTTGTGTTCAGAAATGTTAATAAATGTGGGTTCTGATTGGTTGAAATGGTCCAATATTCTGTTAGCCTGTGTTTAAAAATCACCGTCAAATGTTAGTTGAGTGTTGTTACCCAATTGCCTGCTAATAATTTGATTGACAATCTAATGCCATCAAACTGTCAGTACAGTTTTCAGGTGACAGCTCTCAGACTGATATGCAAAGAGGAGCAAATCGCACAGGTGGATGTGGTAACATCAGTCTCGTCCGTTTCTGACACATTTTCCTAATACAGTATACGATTCTACATTATGCTGTATGTCAACAGTCCCTACTATAAGCGATTGGTACTATAGCACAAGCCCCAACACTACCCTAGCACTAACAGTCTGACCAAGCAAAGGTACAGTGAAACAACATGTGTATCCTTATAGACAAACTAATCCATCAAACATCAAGACTTGTTGCGGTTTCACCTCTGGTTAGCACTACTGTACGTGTACTCAAGTTGCACAGAATCATCCATGTTAACCGCAGTAATTTAAGTAGCGGAATACGTGCTGAATAAAAGGTCAACAATAATCCACACACAGTTGATAAAAGAGCTCACATCCCACGCAGTCCTAACCACTGTGTTGTAGCTGCTAATCCCGGGTCATGATCTAAGAGCTTATTCCTCCAGCAACAACAGGAGGTGCAAGGTGTGTGGCACTTTCCTTACAACATGTGACTGCCCATCTATTCAAGCGAACACAAATCACTTGAGATCTGGCAGGCCCCTATCTGGGAAAGACGTTAAACTGCTCCGGGGGAAGCCCTGGTACAAGGCGCCGCCTAAACTGCTGTTGTACAGAGCCAAGGGTTTGCAGGGACCCCAGTGATTAAAGGATAATAAACATGAACTCTGCTGGAACAATATTAGGTACAGCCCCGGGACAGAGCAAGTGTTAACACCACGTAGACGCCTCTTACATAAAGTGTCAGGCTTGCATTCCCAAATGAAGTAAATGCCAATGTATAATGCTTGTAGAACACAACACTCTTCCAAATGCAGGTGTGGATTTAATAGTTATATAAACGTTCAAGTAATTTCCCTGCCTCATTCCAGCATCTCAATGTAGTTTAAAACCCTGCTTCAATGTGCAATTACAAAAAGATTTACCATCACATAAACAATCTGTTAGTGCCTGTTCCATCCTGTAGTGTGTGTGTGTGTGCGTGCGTGCATGCGCGCTTCTGTGTATGTGTGCGTGTGTGCACTCTCCCAAGGCCTGAGGGTTATCTGTCAGTGACAGATAACAGCACCATTAGTACAAACGGCACAGCAGAATCTGATCTTCATTGAGAGTGAAGGGGCCTTACTGCAGTCATTTAACAAAACACTGCTCTCTTTTCTCACCACGCTCTCTAAGCTCGCTCAGCCATTGGCAACGGAGACCGCCTGCTAAGCTGCCGCAGCCTATCGGGTGCCGGCAACAGGGAGTTGACAGTTGTACAGCTATTGTGACACGCTTCGTATGACTGGATGTCATTAACAAACCCCACACACATGCATACAATTTCCTGGAATACAGTAAAACAAGCAATAACATAACATCACCTGGGAAAGCTCCAGGAAATCCCAAAACTAGAAATGGTGTCCTTCTGTGCATTTACCTGCCATACTGTACATCCCCTGTCTGAGAGCTTTGAATAGTATATAAGTTATTATTGCTGGGTGCTACAGTACAACTTAGCTAAGCCGCTACAGTACAACTTAGCTAAGCCGCTACAGTTCAACTTAGCTAAGCCGCTACAGTACAACTTAGCTAAGCCGCTACAGTACAACTTAGCTAAGCCGCTACAACTACCATACATGTAATGCTGTAGGAAGAGGCAGTGAAGTGCAATATGGAAGTAAGTCATGGCTGGAGAAAATGTGGCTTGTGGTATAGAGACAAGAAGAGAAATGGGTTCAATCACAACCATGGAAATAACACATATTTACGCCAACGGAAGTTTGAAATGTTCAACGGTCACATGGTTCATGGTGATGCTAAACCTTTGGAAAAATGGCACCAGGAAGTGCTTGGTTGGCAATTTTAATTTTATATGTACAGATGTTTAACTTAGTTTTTTGCTAAATGGTAGTCAATAAATGCACCGATTTAGATTTAAAATAATATTTATTGTGTACTTTTAGTATTTAGGCTAACTTCCGAGAACTATTTTAAGGCTTCGTTCCTGTGAAAATTATTATCTATTGGAGTGAACGGAGATGGTGCAACTCTTATTTCCATGGCTCTGGGTTCAATGTATGAATGTGAACACATCAGCTACATACTGCAAGCGCTCCAATGTATTAATCAAGAGCAGCTTATCAGTTGATCTCCATCAGCCTCACATTTTGACCACAGCAGAAAGCACCTACCTGTTCTAACTTAAAGATGTGTTGGTTAAAGTAGTGTTGGAGTCGTTCGTTGGCAAAGTTGATGCAAAACTGCTCAAAGCTGTTGTTCTCATAGTCCTCAAAGCCAAAGATATCCAGAACGCCAATAGACAGGATCTGGTGTAAATAAAGACACAAAAGATGCATATAAAACGTACTGAAAGGACAGGGTGATGTACACAAAGACTTGGACACTGACAGAACTGCCAAATCTCTTCCCAAACAATAAACAAACATGCGTGTGCACACGAAAACACACACACACACACACACACAGAGCTAATGCATACAGTGCACACAGCCACGCTGTCGCTGAGCGGAGAGGTACCTAAAGCCATCTGCCCCAATAGTCTGGGCATACACTTGCTGAAATTATCTGTGATCTAATCCTTTGGATGCCCAATGGGTAACGTGTGTCAGCTGCCACTAACACAGACATGCTCACGCACACACACACACACACGCGCATGCACGCACGCACGCACATCTGTGAAACCCTGTAATCACGCCAAATCGCCAACCTTCTCAGTTCTACTCTGGGGCTGAAGAAAAGCTGTCAACACATCCTTCTATATAATGTCTTTGTATTATATGCATATGTGTTTAAGCATGAATAAGCATGTGTGTGCACGATTATGGAAAAAAAAAAGGATAATTGCAGGTAGTAACATTACTATTAAATACCTATTCTGTCTAGCCAACCTTACACTGTTTACACCAAATTAAAACAAGTACAATTCATAATTCCTCTCCGGGAACCATCACCTTATCGTGGTGGAGAGGTTTGGGTGCCCCCATGAACCTGAGGGCTGTGTTGTC
>JAODTR010047801.1:0-18636 GCA_025399935.1 Amblyopsis rosae | reverse complement strand
TGGTTTGTTATTTATAGTCAAATTTCTTTGTGTAGTTTAAGTGTAGCTGTTCAGTTTCCTTTTAAAACAGCTGCCACACAGCATTCTGTTCCTCAGCAAAAGGTCAAAAGTATTATTTGCCACACAAGCATTCTATTCTATGTACACCCACAGATTGTAGCCTTCTCCAGTGTCTTTTTTTCATATACATGTGAATGTCAAATTAGAGAACTATACACAGGCAACCGTTACTGCAAGTTAGGAACCTTTGTCTAATCCTGAGGCCTAATCACTTGTTTAATCAATACACATTGTGTTCCTGCTCTCCTTCAACCCCTCACTGTTATCCCCCTTCAAAAAGCAGCTGATTGTCTTGTTCAAAAGAGCAGGGATACACTTGAGTAAAATATATAGTTCTGCTCAGAGACAACTCCTATTTGGCTGTCGTGGGTACTAGAGGTCTTTGGGTGATCTTAATTAAATTATCATCTATTGTCTAGTTGTTTAATTAAGATTATGTGAGTTTTGTCTTGTTTGGCAACACACTGGACAAACTATAGTGGTACGTACACCTCTTATAACACAAATGTTATAAGTGGTCAGATTACATATAGTATACAGTCCCCAGCCTTGTAATTTCACTTTGTGTGGATGCCTAATATTTACCTTTATCTATACAGTTAGTGTATGACAGCGTACTACAACTGTCTGTCCACAGGTAAGTGATAAGTGCCATGATATGACCGCACTGTAGGTACTCAAAAGGAAGTACCAACATGTACATTCAGAACCTGTTTAGTGAATCTGGAACCTCAAAGAGCCCTCTAGATTGGCCAGCCCACGATGTAATATACAGTACAGCGCATAACATTCATCGTTTTCCATGCTTGTTCACTATAGAAAAAGGACACCAGAGGGACCAGAGAGTTCATGTCCAGGTTATGACACACTTACTTGATGCTTAGGCCATTTCACCATGGACTATTTCTGTCTGCTGTCTTGACTACAGAACCATATTAAATGAACCACTGAGGGACCATAGATAGACTAATGCATGTTTGGGCACAATACTATTACACTGTCACAGCAGGCATAAATTGTGCTTTATGGACCATTACAGAGCCATGTAGAACCACAGTAGCCTCGCTATTGCCATGCGCTGACTCTACCCTCTGCAAACAGTGATAAATAATTCAAAAGCTTAACATTTTATAAAGCCCTGTTTAATTCACGAAGGAACTTTAAAGAACCGTCATTTTGGAGCAGACAGGACAAAGCTATTATCCTGCAAATCACCAGACCCTTGAGAGGTGACAGACCTGCAAGCTGGCACCTTGCATGGTGTCTGCATCTGGATGGCACCAGATGTTCTTGAATAATTCCACGTACAGGTGAAAGTTCCTCCCCGACCAGAGCTAAGCCCAACTTGTTCTACACTTCTTTGAATCTTGATCACTCAAACGTGTAATTTATCCGCCCATTCTTTCACCAGTGTGGGTGGCAAGGGTAGAGAGACCAACAGCAGGGGGCCATTTCCCCTTATTTCATTTGCACCTCACTGAAAAATAAGGCTTAAACCTGAACCTGAGAGGTAACATGTCTCCAATGCATCACAATGTCTAAAAGGCAGATGGCTGTCTATCAGGGTAACAATTCAGCTCCAGAAATGCTGAATAATACATGCACATCTTGCTGTGATCCAGCGAATTCAATAGCATATAGAAAAGGATTGCTCTCAACATAAACCATTTTGCTAGAGGCCGTTCTCTTTCCTTAGGTCCAGTCTCCCATAAATAATTTCCCTTCAACCTTCACATGCATAAAAATTGCAACTTCTTGGTTATGAGAGAGAACAGTGTGGATGCACCTTGAATGCCAATGTTCCAATGAATAAACAATGGATGAATGCTTCAGGACCAAGGCAGAACTGCCAGAAGACATTGCTTTCTTTGAGTTCGCATGCTTTCTTAATATTTACTTTTTTATAATAAGTATTTCAGTCTGCTTGCTGAGTGGGGTGTTGTTGGTGGGTGGGGCTTATGGGGAGTAACTTTAATCACTTTTATCCCAAATCTAATTTTCCCATGGCTCTCTGGGCAAAAGTGACTCATTATTGTGGAGCATCATTTTTCTATACCATGGGGTGCAATAGAACACACACACACACACACACACACACACACACAGTACTTCAGCATCACACTGAACTATAGTATAAGAAGTATACATTTTACTTATATGCTATAGGCTAAAGTGTAAACAATTTTAGTAAGTGAATAATTGCATGTATAAGAGTATTTAGCAAATGCAGCTGTTTTGGTAGTAACTATAATCAAATATACACAAGCAACAATTTCAACCACCTTTTAAAACCAATTAAAATCAGCATTTTAGACTGTTTCTCATTTGACATGAAAAGCATCATGGCTTGATGTCTTCATGTTTCCATCTTTAACATCTTTACGTGCTACTACAGTGCCACCTGGGGGTGGCGTAACTACAGATTCACACAGGAAAAGATGAGCAATTAGAACATGTCTTTATTGAGACTCATTAAAATATACATATGTCTTACTTTACGCTTTTAAAAGCTTTTGGATTTGAAATAAAAATGTAAATGTTAAAAAACAACGCCATATCTAAAATACCACATTGGTCAAATAACTTAAAATGAAAACGATATGCTAATTTCATGCCAATTATGGCATGTGTAATATACCCTTCTTATGAATGAATAAGAACATTTGTGATGTCCCACCAATGTTACATTAGGGTGGGTTTGACCTTAAAACATATACTCCTTTCAAAAGAGGTTTGATAAATCCAGTCATCATTCTCAATTTAACACAAAAAGTGCATCCACAATAAATGCAAAATGAACATTCATAAACATAAAGCACAGAGCAGTCAACTTCACACTAGTTATGTCTGAAAGTGCATGTTGCTTAAGAAGACTATAATTAATCAAAAATAATATGCAGCACATTAGCCACATACAATAGGCAGATATCGTTTGTACAAATACAGTAAATTGTTTATGATGTTTAAAATGTTTTCTATTTTATACACTTTTATTATTGGCCTTTTTATATTGAGTATACTTACAAACATGACTACATCATCTGTATTTAATTCTGAAATACAATTTATCACCTCCATTGAAAAAAATAATACAGCAAATCTCAAATCTACTCAGCCTTTAAGCCTGTGAGATGTTCACTGTAAGCGCTCAATAATCTCATCCCAGTGCAATACACCATAACATCAAGACATTTGAGCTAATTCACATTGTTTGTTCACATTGCCTTCTGAAATTAAACAAAATAACACCTTTAACACAAAATGGCGCGTGGCTCTGGCGGGACAATAAAGTGCTGTTCTCCTCTGCCCCCACCCCCCGCGGGTAGGACTGAGACGAGGCTCTCACTCATAGACCCCTGCCTCTGATCTCAGCCCAACATGGTGGATGAGCGCGCGGTGGCCCAGGGCTTTGGACAGCAGCGCTTGCCTATGGGGAGTCATGCAGCCGTGGCCGGGGAAATATCCGGCTTCCCCGGACTTAACGGCTTCAGGCCCGTGAGCCTGGTAATACCCTTCCATGTGGTCGTAGTGCGTGGGCCTGACTCTGGTGCTGTGAGTCCGTCTGGTGGGCTGTGTGTCCATGGAGTATTCGGCGTGGTAGCAGTGGTGGCGGGGGTCCTCTTTGATGCTCTGGGATCGGCTGGGTCTCCTGAGGGCGTCGCGCACAATCCTGTCTTGCTCGCGCCCCCGCGCATAGCTTCTGTTCTTGTACACTGCGCTCTGGTGGCCGAGGTAGCCCCTGTCTGGAACGCTGTGTAGCCACGGCGGTTGGTGCTGTTGTTGTTGTTGTTGTGGCGACGACGGCGATGGCGCCTCCTGGATGTAAATCCTCCGGCACTCTCTTCTGCCCGGGGCTGCTTCCCGCCCGCTCTGCTGCTCCCCGGTGGCAGACAGCAGGCAGGCGTTCTCCGGGTCCGACCGGCTCCCGGCATGCACGGACTCCCCGCCGGGGGAGAGGAAGGGTCCGGTGGTCTCGTCCTCCCCGCGTCCGCTCTCCTGGTACTGCAGCCTGCCGTAGACCTCCGCCCCTGCTGCCTCGTAGCTGTACGGCTGGCTCTTCCTGCTGTCTGCTAGTGTCTCTCTGCTGGGGGCCCAGTGGTACCTCTGGCTCTGCCTGCTGGAGTGTGGGCTGTAGGACTGACTGTGGCGCATGCCCCAGGGCCTGCAGGGCTCCGGGTAGCAGAGGGCCTCTGCTGGGTCCCCGTAGGGGCGGCAGCCCCCCGCGCCCCTCTCCACGTACGCCTGCCCGTGAGGGTAGTCGGCCCGGGCCGGCCAGCGGTAGGGCGCTCCCCGGCAGTCGGGAGGCGGGAGACGGGTGTAGTAGAACAGGGAGTCTGGCGGCGGAGGCAGGAGGGGGAGGTCGGCCGCGTTGTTGCCGTGGCTGCCCTGCGAACCGTGGAAGGAGCGCGCCCGCCGCAGGGCGGTGTGCCCCGCTCCCCCCTGCCACCCGCAGCAGCAGGAGTCCTGGGGGTGTTGCCAGGGCGACAAGGGGCGCGCCGGGCCTTCGGGGATGGTGTAGGTGGGGCCGAGGCGAGGCGGCATGGCGTCCCGGTGAGGGGGCATGCGTCCCCAGAATAAGAGGCGGGGGTAAGCCGGGGGTCTCTCCTGCTCGGCGGGGGGGCGGGGCAGCACCTGCCCCAGCGAGGAGGGCATCGAGGCCTCTGCCAGCACGCTGCGGAAGTCGAAGGCGCGCGCAGGGCTGTGCAGGGAGCAGGGGGGCCCGGTCGGCGTGGAAACGCCCACACTGTGGCAGCCGGGTGACGCCCCCACCCCGGGGGGGTCCTCGGCATCCACGTGCGCCCGACTGGGGCTGACGGCAGGCGTGCGGCCGCTCGGGACGTCTGGTCGGGTGCGGGGGCTCTGCGGGGAGACGGAGTGGGAGCGGGGGACGCCGCGGCACTCCCGGGAGGGGAGGTGGAGGATGGAGGGGCGGGCGGGGCGTTCGGGGCAGGGGAGGGCTCCGCCCCCTCCCGCCCCGCTCCTCCGGTGGGCCGACTGGGCCAGGGCCAGGGCCAGCTGGCGGGCGGCGCTGGCAGTCGGGGGCCGCGGGGGCAGCACGCACACGGAGCTCACAGGTCTATGTGCTCCTGAGGAGGCAGGAGACACACAACGCTACAGTATGACAGGACAAACAGAGCTAACATGGGGAGACGGGATGGGACAACACACAAGAGCCTGGATGAGAACCTACTGGACTGGAGCAGCCACGTCATGCACTCCTACTGGTTCTATTGTTGTTGCTGCTGGTAGGGCTACATGTACATGCAGGGATGGCACAATCCAGTTTTTTTTAGTCCCGATACCGATACAGATACCGGCACTTTGGGTATCGGCCGATACCGAGTACCGATCCGAAGTTAAATTGCAAAGTAAATGACAGCCAATCTCCATTTTAGGACTTAGATGCATTTTAGAAACCTGCTGCTGATAGTGTGGCCTAGGTAGGCTAGACATGGCTGATGCTTGACAGTAGGACTACGTGTGTAAATGGAATCCAATGTAAATTGGATTAGCCACATGGATCGGTTACAACTGTCCAATTGTCACCGATACCGAGCCAGCTATTTGTCAGAATCGGACCGATTTCTGATATCAATGTCATATCAGTGCCATCCCTAGTTACATGCAGGGCTCTCATGCTAGCCAGAGTACATCTATTATCCATATACATACTGTATAGAACAGAGGTCTTCCATGTTTTTCTATCAGCAAAGGACCCATTTTCACATGTGGTATCAAATATTTAGAATGAAATATTCAGTTGCCGGGCCAACAATAATGTGTATCGTGGCCTATAGTATATAAGTAGGCCACAAACTAAGCCATTCAAATCAACAGATTTATATATTTATAGCATAGGTTGTATTTCCATTAATGTTTATGAAACTTAATTCCAATTTGCATAATAATTTGTATGTTCATGTATATTTTCTGACATTTAACATTATTGGAATAACAGGTTTGGGATCAAATAATTTGGAGGACCTTCTGCAGTACCTCTGAGGACCACCTAGGGGTCACGGACCCCCTGTTGAAGACCTCTGGCATTATAGAAGGATATACACTTACTGCCTCACCCGTACCCAGTATATATAATAATGCACTGTATATAGAACATGTCATATGTTAACATGTCCACCAAAGGTGGACATCCCCTGACTGTGTCCAGTGTTTATTGTGTGTGTGTGTGTAGATGTGTGTTACTGACCTGGGTCAGGCAGGTTCTGTGCAGGCTGGCTGGCATCAGTCAGGCCTGAGGCACTGCTGCCTGGGCTGCAGTGCTGGTAGGTCTCCTTCCTGGGTGTCTCCTCATTCCTGGGTGTCTCCTCCTTCCTGGGTGTCTCCTCATTCCTAGGTGTCTCCTTCTTCCTGGGGTTCTCCTCATTCCTGGGTGTCTCCTTCTTCCTATGTGTCTCCCTCCTGGGGTTCTCCCTCCTTGGGTTTTCCCTCCTGGGTGTCTCCCTGGGGGGAGAGGAGAGGGGGAGGGGCGGGGGTTCGGGGGCCTTGAAGGACTTCTTCCTGGGTCCGGGGGAGAGGCTGGCGTCCCGAGGGGCAGCCCCCGTGTCGCTCCCCCTTTCCCTGGTGTGCAGCTGGCAGGACGGGCTGCACTGGAAGGACATGGGGTCAAAGTCCAGGGTGGACATGCCCAGGGCCGGAGGGCAAAGGTCAAGGTCGTCGTCCGGGGAACGCGCGGATGCCAGCGTGCTCTCGCCGCCGTCCCGGGTCTTCCCCGGGAGAGGAGTGCCGGCGCCTTCTCCTCCACTCCCGGCCTGGTGCAGGCGGTCCGCGTTGGCCCTGGGGAAGGCCCCGCTGGTGGAACGAGGTCTGGCGAGACAGCGGTCTGGGGACTCTGCTGGGACAGGAGCAGACAGAGGTAGCGAGCACGCCAAGGGGCTGGGCCAGTGTGCATGGGATAATATACAAGAGTTTCATTACCTTCCATGTTGTGCAAGGACGTGAGAGATTCCTCACTCTTAGTGGAGCGCAGCGTGCTGCAGTGACCTCTTCCACCTGTACGTGGTTAAAAAGCAATGAGCTCATCCCAACACGTCCTTTACACAGCTTTTATTTCAACACCCTTAACTTAAAATGTAATAATACTTCGTTTCATCTAAATTGGATCCAAACGAACTAATTTTGAAATCTCAAAATGATTCCTCTTTAAAAAATTAACTAGTCAGATTTGGCCCCAGGTGTGACATCATTACTGGATTGTTACCAATATTCTTAGACCTATCTAACCACTCCCAGTCAGAGAGCTAAGTTAATAAAAATAAAAAGACAAGTAAGACAAGTCTGGCCTTTATAACATGCCAGTATAGCAATATGTGTTGTTGAGTATTGCCTGGCTTTGTGAAGCCCTCAGTGTTCACAATGTGTTGATGGTTGACCTGACCTGGCAGCGCAATGCTCTTTATCGCGCTGGGCTCACTGGGGTGGCGCTTCAGCTTCCGCTTAGACACAGAATGGGATTTGCCAAGGTGAAAGAAGGACAGCCAGTTCCCCACCGGAGACTTCTTAGCCTTAGTGGAAGCCCGCTTGCTGCGATGACGCAGAATAGAGCAGGTTAAGACGATGACTTGAAGCCATTTTGATTTGAACAATGTGCAACCTTTGTCTCTTTTCACAGGCAGAAATGACAGGGAGCTAAATGTGACTGCACAACGCGCATTACATCTGAACACAAATGACGCGTAGTACAGTATTGCAATAAGCGCAAAGCAATGGAGCTAATGGTTGTGCGTTGCACACCGCTGAAACATGTCACTGTGTTCCGGGGCCCATTACACCTGAGAGAATAGAGAGCAGCGAGACGCTCTAAACGTACGCCGACTTCTGTGTCGTTTGGAAGGGGGAGGGGGACCCTCTTTATGCAGACTACATACACAGGGTTACGTTTGAAATTCCTGCATTGCATGCAACCCTGCTAAACAATCCAGCATTGCTGGTCACCAGCATAAGGCCTTGCATGCTGGAACCAGCATGGAATGCTGGTTTGCTTGTACCCCGGCATCCCATGCTGTTTGCTGGTGTACCAGCATCCCATGCTGGTACTACCCCAGCATTAACCAGTATGAACCAGCCTGGACCAGCACTACACCAGCACTAACCAGTATGGACCAGCATGGAATTCATGCTGGTTTATGCTGGATTTTTTGTTAGGCACGTACTAGGGTGACTTAAAGGAAGATCAGTCATTCTGGAGAACGCTTGCTAACTTCGAGCTCAAATCAAAACAATATCCCTCAACAGAGCCACACCACACAGAAACGCATTGTGAAGCAAAGCGTAGTACTATGGCTTTGTTGTTGTGAGCGGTGTTCGCCACTTTCCTATTTACGGAGCCAGGGCTGTGTAGAAGTTTTTTCAGCACACAGAGAACGGTAAGATAAATTATGCAAAATGCGAGGATATATTTGGTGAATTTGACAAAAAGTGTATTAGCTTACAATTAGCTTGCAACAGCTGACTATACATTCAAGAGCTAGGAACTGCTCCACTCGTGCTCCCATAGAGATGCACTGTGTTGCTCTGTTAATACTGTAATATCTTTGGTTCCACTACCTCTCTGGGGGCAGGTCGATGACAGTGTGGAACTTGCCGAGGAGGGCTCCGGGCCCCTCCCCGACCTCGATGTAGTCGCTGTGGGTGAGGCAGGGCGGCGTGGTGGCGGTGGGGGTGGCTGGAGAGCCCAGCTGGGCCTGGGTGCGTGCCTGCGCCTCCTCCAGTGACAGGAGCTTGGTGGACGGGGAGCACACCAGCAGGGACTTGGGCCTGGACAAGGTGTGGTTGCCTAAAGGAACAACGTCAGGAGGGGAGCAAAGGCCTGTGAGCAGCCAGCTGCAGTGTGCTAGCCGCGTGAGACCCCCCTGGAGCCCCCTGGAAGCCCCTGGAACAAAAGGTGTTGGTCGACCGCATATAAAACAATCAGCGGCTAGCTGAAGTTTTTATCCGAGATGACGACATACATACGACGTGCTATCCGGTTTTCACCGGCTCTCTAGCTGACTTTAAAACTTTCAGATTGGGTGTTAAAGGTAGGTAGTCTAATTAAATGCAAGGACGCTTGATTGAAATGTATTAGCACCGCCTTTATGACTAAAGCTTTTGTATTGAGGGGTTCCAGACTGACTCTCACGGCGAGGTCAAACTGTAGCTCGTGTGATTATCAGGGTGGTATCAGCGGCTCCGTGTGCCCACAGAACCGCCACTGTTGACGTGCCGGCCCCCACCTGCGCTCTCCCGTATGACGGCGTTCAGTTTGCTGCTGAACAGGGCCTCAGTGTTGTTAAGGATGAACTCTACCACCACGGACTGGATACGCACCTCCATGAATGCAGCCGTACCGCTGAAGCAGGCCGACTCGATCTGCCTGGACCTGAGAGAGAGAGAGAGAGAGAGAGAGAGAGGGCGACCTATTTCACTGCTCGGAGCCACTGGGATATGGCCCAGATCACTGACATAGATGGATGGTCTAGAAGCGGTTGTTATTTTTACATATAGCCATGCGTAGCAAGTGACAGCGTTGGACATGGCAGGGGTCACCTGAGCAGATTGGGGGCCCAGACAATGGCCAGGTTTTTTGTATGCATGTTCGTGATGGGGCTGAAGGTGGCCAGGCGAGTAAGATGCCTTGCGAGGTACTCCAGAGTCCTGGGAAATGAGAGCAAATGTAGAACATGTCACGCATGTGTCCATGTCCTGGGATTTTACTTGGATTTGAATGGCAGGTTAAGAAAATACGTAAGAGTGTTATTCTCTACTCTATATATTCTACCAGCAGGGGGTGGTGTGTACCTTGTAAATAAGGAGCTAAAACAGATATTACTTAGTAATATGTGTGTGTATCTCACAACAAATGGGCTGAATGGGAACATATAAACACAATCAGTTGTGTTATCATTTCTAATTTATTTGGCATTTGAAAATGTCAGTATTCAGTATCTTTTCTTTTTTGAACAATTAGTCATTTTATTGCCACTGTTGTTGTAACACATTAAAATAATATCATGGCAGGCTTTGAACCATTGAGAAAAAGGAGAATTCTAGTATATTTGAAGAAGCTGCAGTGTCATCATCAAAGCTATGAATAGTCTATTCTATTCTGTTGCAATGCATCATTTTCTGAAGTAATGTACTCCCAAGCACTGGCCACCAGGGAGCAGCAGTGAGTGAGCCTTCATCCTGACCTGTAATGTGGAGGAGGCAGCTGCTGAATGACATTGTGGATTTTAGCAAGCCTCTCTTCATCTGTAGTGGCAGACACAGCTTCCTGTATGGACACAGCATCGAAAACACAGGCAGAGAATTAGACCAGAAGGCACAGCAGTTATTAGTGGGTTAGACAGGTATGCTAGCTTACTAGCTCTCTACTGTGGCAAGAAATGCATTGACCCTGTTACGGGAACAGGTCTATCATCATTACGGGGTCCGCAACACTTTTTGTCCCCCCATCATTCTTGACCACAGTGCCCATCCCCATCATCGTAGTGTCATTATTCCAAATAAACAACCTCCTTACTGAGAATCCTTCGTAGAGCTGGTAGGTTAGTAGAGGGTTGGGCAGCTCTCTGAAGTACAGCTTGCAGAGGGAGCCTACAGAGTGGATATCCTGCCTGAACACATCTCTAGTGAGGTCTGGGACCTGCTCTGAGTCAAACTCATGTCTAGAAAGAGAGAAACGTAAGCCATTTGTTCAGGTAAAGCAGGTGGCAGTTTTACTGTGGCATCTTGGATCGTCTAGCTCAAGGGTGGGCGATTATTTTCACCTGGGGGCCACATTGAAAATGTCAGAACTTTGTGGGCCACATTACTTTTTTAACCAACATTCTAAAACCTTTGAAAATAAAACACAAAATAGCTAACTGTTAAATTACATATTTATGAATATATAGGCTATTCCTATGCAACACCATTTTCATAATCAAAGTAACAGTTCACATTAACTTTTTTTTCTTTTTTTTTTTTTTTTTTTTTATGCAGCAGTAAAATTAGTAAATAAAGTAACATTCTGCAGAGAGAGTAATTTTATGTTGTATTATTATTTTTAAATGTTTGATGTACCGGGCGGGCCGGGTAGAATGTCTCAAAGGGCCACATCCGTCTCCCGGGCCTGACTTTGCCAATGTCTCTAACTATTCTGAATATCAATCAAATGTCATCTGAGATGAAAATGTGCCTATTTACCACTGTTTCTATAAACTTGAGGCTGACTAATTATATGCAGGCCTACAGTGGAATCCAATACATCACATTTTGCCCCCAAAAAATCCTTATCTTCTCTCATACTCCGATAATCAAATAATACAGCTATAACATGCATAATTTTATACAGTACTGTAAGATAAGGCACCGCCACATCCTTAGCACGTATGCGGCATTTATCTTTAACCTTCAGGCATATAATTGGTTCCAACATCAATACATCCTGTGAAAACTATTTTGTCAACTCATTTTCAACCTCCAACGGAAGCACACCTCAGTTTCTGGATGTTGGATGAGATCCCAGACAGTCTGTAAATCCCATCAACAACACCGTGCTCCTCTATGAACTCAGCACAGCTCCTGATAACTTGGGGGACTAGGAAAGGCGTGGGAGAAAAACAACAACATAACGTAAACGATGCAGAGAACAGCGGACTTATACAGACATTCTGTTTTATTATTTTCCATATTAGAGTGTAATATTGTGTGTGTATTATGTGTAATATTGTGCATGGGAAATGTCACAGAACCATGCATACACCTTACAAAGTGTTTATTTGACAGTAGTCTACATACAGGGATGGGCAGTTATTTTTATACATATAATTGAAACACATTTGAAATTTTGTATATTGTCATTTGTATTTGATAGGGTTGTTGAAAATGGCTTCATATTTTGTATGTTGTAGTTTAAAAATGATATAAAATACTTTCTGTGAGACATTAACTTGGTGCAGCCTCCGATTGGTAGCCTGGTGTAACCAGACCTAAAATTCACTTGGTGAACAGGGTCTGAACACGCTCCATTTGCAGTCACCACATCCTCCTATGCCTAGACCTCTGGTTCATTTTGAGACTGCTGGACAGCCTTTAAGCAATCAGGGTTGCTTCATCTAGCTCAACCACCATTTTGAACAATTGACATCAATGCATAGCTTCACCGCCATTGCATTTAGCCACCCCTACTGGTCGCTGATTGGTCCACCACCCTGGATGGCTGTGAGAATGCTAAAGCAAACGACAATATCCCAGCCTATACGGTATAATGTGTCTCTGATGTGTGGGGCTCTGCTTCTGAGGGAGCACCATATGGCATTGAAAGCAGAGCTGTTTAACTGAGTCTTACAATTAAACGTACAATAATGGTATTTGGTATTTTATTTTAAAATACATTTTCATGTATTTTTGCCCATTCCTGGCTACATACTGTCGATCTTCTCCATGGATGGTATTTAGCCTGGAAACAAACATGGTGACCAATGGACAGTGTCCAGCACAATGGACAGAAAATGTATGTGATTAGGGATGTCCTAAATTAAGATAACAGGCTCATCGATTTCTATGCAGTGGTTCCTGTGTTAAACTCAATTCTTTCTACAGACAAACCTGTCCATTGTTGAATTTGCGTCTTCAATTGTTGAATGTGTTTGGCCCGCAAGAACTGTACTAGGACTAGTACTCTCACAAAGAATATCATTGTAACCACCACAGTGTATCATTGCAACCTTCACCTTCATATCCTGAGTTATGGAGGTGTTCTCCCAGGTCACAGCCAAACACTCTCTCTTTGAGGATGCCTCGCTGACGCAGCTTCTGTGGCGGAGGTCGTGACTTCATGAAGGTCCTCAGGAATGTCACCAGCTTCCCATGCTTTTTACAGACTGGTTCATATGACACACACACACAGATACACACTGGCTTACCTGATTTTACATCAATCAGATCTTACCACCAGAAGTGAGTGTTTCCTACACGGTACTACTGTAAGTGCAGACTTTTCACTATACTGTAGCTGTGCTTAAAACAGGTACCTGGCTTTGGCACCGAGCTCTCAACACTAGTTGGGACCTTGTCGTTTATCACCTCTACACAGTCACTGGGGAAGAAACCCACCTATGAGTAATGACAAGGAAAAGTGTATGTGGTTCAGGGCTACGACCTATAGCACGCTTGCTGACGAGAGCACGGAGCAAGCAGACCAGCAGCCATTTTCCAACGTTATTTCCTCACACTGCTTTCTTACAGGCAAGCATCAGAACTTCTTGTTTGTTACAAGATGCTGTGACAGACATGATCTGTACACCAGTGATCCTCATCTACAAGAAGGCAGTGTGTGGGAGCAATGCTTAATCTCTCCCCTTCTTATTTATAATATGCTGTTAAACATACACGTGTACACTGTACACGTGAGACATGCTACCTGAAAGCCATGCTTCCCTCTCCACCAGCCCGTGTCTTCTTTAGGAGGCATGTCGATGACAGACACAATGTCCCCTACCTGCAAGAACAACCAGGTGTATTATCTTACAGGGACATGTATAGACATGAAGGCAAGCATAAGTCAAAATGGAGCTGTGAGTGGTAGGAGACGGTAATAAGGAGGGCTACCTCAAAGGTCAGCTCATCCGCGGCCTGGGCAGTGTAGCGCTTTGTGACATGGGCGGCTGCGATGGCAGGGACATTGATGGAGGCCTCTTCGGACACTAGCAGATGGTTTCCCTTATTGTCGGTCTGGGAGATAAAATATTCACTTGACGAGCGTGCTAAATATTCAGCGGAGAGCGTCGAGAAAACAAGGCTGCCGTCAGAAGTGTTACCTCCATCCATGTTAGGACTGGACCACAGTTGATCTTGTTGTCAGCGATAGCTGAGAAGCGGGATAAGTATGTTGCCAACATCTTGTTTACTAACTAAAGGGAGAAACACTTTAAGTTTAAGGAGATCATAAATGTATAGTACGTCAATTTCCATAGAGCAGTATTGTAAATGAATGTGCAACATAATAACAACATTCTTTAACGATAACAAAATAAATCAAAATGAAAGACGTGAGGTGTGACCTAATGGCATGGTACCTCAGATGTTTCTGTTAATGTTTCGTGTCTTGGGAGCTCGGCCAGTTGTGAGAAGCGGCGGTCGTAGATACACAGGTGCAGATGTTTATCTAGAACTCGAAAGTCCTCATAGGACCTCTTCACCAGCCAACTTCGGCTCTACTCCACACCGAAACGGAAGACACAGGATTTAGTCTTAAACGGGTGCTTCTGCCGTCTCCAGTGTCCAGTGTGTTTAAACAGCCGTTTAGCATTACATTAAGTTACCTGGCAACAGATCTGAACCAGAAAGACCAGCTCTTTGGAGTCTACAGCAGCTTTCTGCACTTCTCCCTGCTCCTCTGCAAAGGACAGCTTGGGAGAGAGAGAGAGAGAGAGAGAGAGAGAGAGAGAGAGAGAAAGAGAGAGAGTCCTGTGTACAAGGAGAATGCACTGTACAAGCCATTTTTCCATGTGTGTAGCACATATTTGTGTCCAGCAGTGTTAAGTAGTTGAACACATGAGTAAGCATACATAAAACATGTCCCGCTGAATGAAACATCGTTCTTCCTTTAATCATTTGTACAGATCACATCTGGCCTCACTACCATTTGCATAGAACTATGGCCCCTTCTAGCGGCATCCTCATGTATTTACAAAATGAAATGTCATGTCACACATCTGTAATGATACACTTTACTGTGTGAACACATTTGAGCTAAAATGAGTGAAACTCAATTGTGCAGGGTAGAGAAGAGTGTGAGTGACCGATGTGACTAGGACTGTTGGGGAACCCCTAGGACTGTGACCCTTTCCTTGTAGTAAGTATCGGTGGGGGGAAAAAATCGATACAGCACAGTACTGCGATATTTCCCATGGCAAATATTACAATTTCATTATATAAATTGCACATGAAACTATAACTTGGTGTATACAATATTTATGACATGCTCATGTCAGTTAGTCGGCTTGACAATCAAATTTTGCAGCAATACAATTTATGTGAGATGAACAAACCAATGTTGACAAAAGTTTTCTTTTGGGGACATAATTTGAAGTTGGAAACTTCATTGCAAAATATCGCAGAATATCGCAATATGTTTAAAATCGCAATAATATCGCATCGTGGCATAAGTATCGTGATAATATCATATGGTGTATCTCTGGTGATTCCCACCCCTAGTAGTAAGGACATCCACATTTAAAAGTTTCATACCAGACCCACATTTCTGTAACGTTGACACACATCAAGGCGCATGGCAAAGATCCTTTAAAGCAACTACAGTATGTACAGTATGATTGTCTGCCAGTAGATGTCGCACAAAGAATCTCAGACTAGAAACAAATACTCCTGGGCCACACACACATACATGCACGCTTGTCCGGACCGGCTATGAAAACAAATAGCATGAGCTCAGGGAAGGTGTGATGTCTGCTCCACTATATTACTCCACTATACTTTACAAAAATAACCATTGTTTGCACCTATTAATCTTAAAAATATTGTATATAGGAACTTTAAGTTTATCTTCCTGTAAATGTCAGAGTAATACATTAATTTATGTAATTCATAAGCAGATAGGATGGGAATTCATAGAGACATGAAAAAGGTTTAACAGAAAAACCCTGAAATCCTAGCTATAGATTATAACCTAGTTCAGATTCTATATAGAATCAAAGCCTCTAAAATGACCGCAATCAAATGAAGGTCATACAAGATACATAAAAAAAGGCCTAAAAAGCCAAGTGAACATTTGGTTAATAATATCTAGTAGTAACTAAGCTAAATAGTCTCGTTATGCAATGCAACATGACCTAGCTAAACCCCAAACTAGCACTACAACATAAAGTGGGGTTAGACTGTGATGCCTTTAAGGTACAAAACAAGAATGTATACTGGCGGTGTGAACACAGCTAGGAAGCAGGTCTATACGATAACACAACAATTACAGTAAGGGGTGATAGCTATTCCAGGAGTCTGAATGGCCCAAAGCACTTTAGCTCCGGAAAGGTTAAACATGCGGTACCAGTAGGCTCCATCTAGTCAACAACATTTCATACACACCACCGTTTGTATTGATTCAAAGCAACTGTTTACAAATATCTTAAAACAAACACGCCTCACTTCTCCAAAGGATATTTAAGAGAAGAATACCTGCGGACATTATTTGCACAGACAGCATCGCATGGCGCCAACAGCTCAAACAGAAACAGCCCAGTCACACTAAGATCCCCACCTACTGCAGGACGGAAGGTGGCGCTGAGCGCCGCTGACCCTCTCGGGGAGCACAACAGTTCCTCTTGCAGCCGGCTGGCATTAGGACCGGGGGGAGAGTGAGAGTGGCGGTGGAAGCTAAAGTGACACTGCGGCTATGCCCCCTAATGTGCAGCGCTCCCTTCAGTGTGCTGGCTAGCTGCTCATGTTACCCACCATTCAGAGCAGAAAGATATAACGCAGGGAGGGATGGGATGTATAAATCACCCCACTGTTGCTTACTGTGCTCAATCTGGCCCTCTTCTCTCTCTCTGCCTCTGTATCCCCCCCCTCTCCTCGTCTTGCAAGCCCCCCTCCCACACACGCACACACCCCACCAACTGCCAATAAGTGTTCTCTGGTGACAGAGCATCAGCTTGGCAGCAGATGAGTTCAGCCAGAAGAGAAGGACAATCACAGACAGACAGACAGACAGACAGACAGACCTGCTTCATCTCAAAACAATCCACAACTAGGGAATGAAGCTAAATATGGAGCAGTGTCACAAAATCCTCTTTGAGTGCAATAAGCTCTACAGTGTGTATGTATGTGTGTGTGTGTGTGTGTGTGTGTGTGTGTGTGTGTGTGTGTGTGTATAAAAGACTGTATGCATATGCAGTGAACAGACAAGTCACAGGGGTCGCCCCAGGGATGAGTGAAAGGCTGACTGTATTTGCTATAAGAGAACCCTGAACAATGACATCAACCTGCATTTACAGTCATATTACATGCCCTGGGATAATGCACGGTACATGTTGGAGTTGCATTCGCTCGCGTTGTATGATTGTGTGTGTGGTGTGTGCGTGTGAGGGAAACATGGTTATGTGCTCCCCAGGGTGATATTGTTTCTTTAGCGCAGAATGGATCATCTTACATGTGAAGACAGTGTCAAGGTCACTGGACCAGCGGGAATATTTCTCAACACCGCTGTAGCCTACTGCTGAAGAAATGGCAGACTTGGCAGCCATTGGAGTGTTGTCTAACAGTGTAGCACACTGGAGTGCAGGCCCAGCCACGTAGTATCCACGCCATGCGTGTGAATACGGCCTCAGTATCTCAAGAGGTGGTGCCTGCCCACGCTCACCACAAGCGCCTCTGTCAGCATGCAAGTGTGGAGCGATGCTGCCCTCTGCTGGGGGACATACAGTAATGCACCACAGACAGGTAAACCAGCCATTTTCACAAATGACTGACCGCTTCTGGGTCATTGCTTGCTCATTAGTCACGCAGAAAACAAACTATGAGTTATGCTCACGCCTCTACGCGTTTCCTACAGGCTTAGGTAATAACTATGAGGATCACACATGGCATTTTAATGTATCGGGAAGATTAGACGATCAATTACAAATGTAATTCATAATTGCAGCTTTAGTAGTCACTGTAATGGTGTAGCAGCAGTAGCTGCACCAGTGCAGACATTAGTGAGCACATACTAATGCAGGAGGCAGAGACTGAACAACAGCTAAAGCTAGTATTCACTTCATAAACATGGCACTAAACACGGTACATGGAAAATGGAACACTACTGTACTGTGTGTGTGATATTCAGAATGAAGAATTCTGCAGATTCCCTGGATTCTTCCACTTGTGGAGCTTGTTCGGTGTGACTCTCAGGGGTGAAGAGCAATAGTCAGATATACATGAATGACTCCTGAGTATTGCAGTGCTCACCTGGACACTGCCGAAGTCAACAGTCTCATAGTGGAAATGGGCACACTCGGCCAACCTGGGAAAATGACCTCTGGGAAATGTCAGCCTGGGAATAGAGTAGAATAGCACTTCATCAGTATTCTACTGGCCCCAAGCGTCAGCCAAGACCAAGACAGGGGGAGAGGAGGGCTGTGTGTGAGGCCTACCACACATACATTCTGCCCAGCATTAGGCTACAGAGGCTGTGCTGTACAACACTTACTTCTTCATGTTTTTGACCTTCATGCTAGCCATACTGACACAGGAGCGCAGGAGGGGCTCCGTCTGCAGCTTGCTAGCTTCACCGCTCCTCATCTGCCAAGCAAAGTGGACGTCAATCAGCCTGCCACTCGCTAGTCAGGAGAGAATACAAGATGGCTGCCGTACGGCTGCTGCTCTCGGCTCTCCCATTCAACTTGACGTTGAACTTTGACAGACAAACACCATTGCAAGCAATTCATCAGCACCACTACTGTGTTTACATTTACTGTGAAAAGGGCTCACCTGTACACATACACTCACCTAAAGGATTATTAGGACCATACTAATACTGTGTTTGACCCCCTTTCGCCTTCAGAACTGCCTTAATTCTACGTGGCATTGATTCAACAAGGT
>JAODTR010047790.1:0-18637 GCA_025399935.1 Amblyopsis rosae | reverse complement strand
CTCATCCTCCTCTCTGCCTCCAGTCTGTCTTTATGGTATGCTGACATGCTGCAAAACGGGATAACCTAGGTTAAAGAACTTGTTAGTATCACTGATCATACTCAATGTGCTCTGCTTCAGCAGGCTGAGAAAAAAGTAGCCATTTTTTTATTTGCCATAAAAGAATGTGTCGTTTCTAAGGTTGCCTATATATTACCTTTGTTGATATGATCGACGAGAAGTCCATATTGCCTGTTGGTGACCGCGTAGGTTCTGTTCCCTGAAGTATTGAGCATGCATCTCCCACTGTTGCCGCCAACGCGCCTCTTGTTCCCGCTGCCGAGCAATCTGTCTACCCAGGTCCCGGGCACGACTTGGCACATGTGCGGAGAGGGTTGGCAGAGCCATTGATTTCTGGGTGTAGGCTATGTTACATTCACACATATTTCCCTTATTACATTATGTTTAACGGTGTGAACGTAACAACAATAACTGCCTGCCTTGCAGTCATGTTTGATAAAACATGATTATAACAACTTACAACGGTAGACGTACAGTTCTCTGGGATAAAACTATATATTAAGGGCTAATATTACTGTATACCCATATTATATTGTGTGAGGTAATGTATCTTTAGCACATCTTGGTGTTTAAGACGTCAAAGTTGTAAAGCAGTAAGACGTCTCATTAACCAGGCATGGTTACCGTACCCAATAATTAATCACTAACGTAACAGCCTCTTACCGTTCCAGCGTTGTTCGTCGTTCATTTGAAGCTAACTAGCAAACAAGTATAGAACCGTTGAGGAAAACAAAGTGGGCTTCGCTTTTCCCATTTTCTATGGTTCCATAGAAACAGCTTCACATCCTAGTTACCCATACGCTACGGGAAATAAGAATGGTCAAAATAACGAGAACGCACAAACACGGCACGGGTACAAACGTATAGGCTTATACAACTTTTAGTTGGGATTTAATATGTCATAATATACTATGTGTTATTCCACCTGTTTGGCAGTGTGTTAAATACATAAAAAACAGTTGCTGCATTATAACAAATGTATGTGCAACAACTATGTATTTGTAGAACATTACTAGGCCATATACACTTCCATCACTGCCATAGTAGAGTAGGCCTTCAGTGAGTATGTTTCGATCACTTCCATTATTATGTTCAGAATTACGATCAAATTAATAGTTTTATAATATTTATAATTATAGTGGTAGCCTTTAGTAGACTTTTCTTTTTGCCTATTAGATGTAGGCCTGGTAGTAGTAGGCCCACATATTTGGAGATTTCATAAAGACCTAAATATGATAATATGCTAATAGGCTATGGTAACATTTACACATTTTTGTATTGACAAATAATATTGCCAGCTGACTAGAATTAATAATATTAAAAGTCCTAAAAAGATTGTTCTCTTTGTTGATAGGCTATAACAATTGGTCACTGACCATGATATGGGACACCAGTGGCTGCTCTCAATTGTAGGTGAAGTAGCGTATGTGTAGGTAACGCACGTAATAAGTGTTTGTGTGTGTGCGTGTGTGTGCGTGTGTGTGTGTGTGTGGGAGACTAGGGAGGTACTTGTGGTGGTTGGTTCTAGAGTCGATATTTTAGTAGGTGAATCTGCAGATGTTAAATGGTAGCCTAGTTAAATTGCTAATACCAGAGCTGGATACAAACGTTATACATAATACAAAATGGCTCTACTAATTGACCACCTATTTAGACAGCTCCCAGCTGACAGGCAAGTGGAGACGCGACCATTTTTGGAAGCTGTATCACACCTACCGCTATTCTTTGGTAAGTGGACATTCAGCAAATGTTTACTCTAACACACTGTTATAGGATATTGCTTCTAGTCTACATTCATATATTGTGGAGTTAGGTTACATTCAATATTCTTACCAGTCTATAAACGTATAAAAGGCGGTGCTTAATAATCAATGAGTAATTAGCCTATATGTGGAGCTGTCCTGTTAAATGAGATCAAGACTAAATGTTTAATAGGCCTAAAGTTAGATTTGTAGAAAAGATGTAAATTGTCAATTTGCATTTAGCAACATTTTAATTAGGCTATAACTATATATATTTTAGTTTGGGTTTTTCATACATTGATTAATAAACTGACATCTGATTTTGTAAGACAACCCATTTTTAATAGACTGCGAGATTCTTTTTTTTGGATCGTATTTCTCCTCATCAAAGTCCACAATCCTTTAGCATGCATAATTTAATTCACTGCCCTGGATTTTAAGTTGTGAAAATTGATTAGTACGGTGTTGAGTTCCCGGTTGCCCATTCACTGGCATGCAATGCACTATAGGGCATCTTTGTCTGACTTCATTCTGTAGGCCTATTAATATGCCAAAGGTCTTCTATTGAATTTGCCACGTGAAACCCTTAAGAGGACCAAAGTGTGATGTTGTTAACGACCTCCTTTTCTTTTTTTGTTACTATTGTTGATCTTAGTAACAGCTACTGTACAAGTCACTTTAATGCAGAACATGATTATAGCCCTATGTCCAACACCGCTGTTGATATATATATATATATATATATATATATATATATATATTGTATAATGTATATTGTATATTTATTTTTGGTAACTGCTAACACCTTTGTGTTTATGACATACTTTATTTGTGTTTTTGGTGCAAACATGTTTGCTGTTATTTCATATGGCTGGCCTATCATAGCCATTGACTTTGCACTTCTCAGGGGTTTCCAGCAACACAGAGATCGAAAATGGTCCATTGTTGAGGCAAACAGTGGCAGGGTAAACAAATGGTAGCCGACAGTAGGCTATCACTCTACACTACATGAGGATGAATATATTATAACAGAATTAGATGACAGCTGATGTTCCTATTGCTGTATTTGGCATGCTACACATTTACGATCAAACCATCATAACAAAATGAAATCAGATACATTTGCAAACCTGACCATGAAAGTTACATAATTTTCCAACATGAAGTAATGCTTGTGAATAGAATTTGTTTTTATGTTTTGTATTTCAACATTTGTATTGGTAATGTCCTAAGGGCTTAACTGGTAGGAAATCATAAGCTATTGAACATTTAATGAGTTCTAGTGGCCCTTTTAACATCTGTCTGGCTGTTTAAATATTTATCATTTTGGTGACTACAGTATGAGACCAACCAGTTTAGAGAAATATAACAAATTAAAATAGAAAATATTATATGTAATTACCTTTCTTCTTGGTTTGGAAGTAAATTTTTCAAAATTAATTGCTTAAAAGCTAATTGTTTTTGGACAGTATTCACCATGCTAAATAATGACTGTAACGCGTGGTTTAGAAACTTTAGATTACAATGGGTTTACAATATTTTGCAGACTTTTACTTTATAACTTCATATTGTGATTCACCATCTCTCTGCAGACTGCCTTGGGCCGAAAGTGTTTGCTCCAGTCAAAGCTGACGTAACAGGTAACATATCTGTAAGTGAAGGAAAAGACCTAGACTATGCTTTTAACCATGTTGTATTGGTAGAGCTTGCAAAATCAGAATTAATTTACTATGCTAACTTGTACAGTAAGAGTGTGAGTTGTACCGGGTTCTGTTTTGTCTTCATAAACTTCAAAAAGCACATTGCACTCTCTGTTATAGAAAATAAGGGAAGTTTATGACAGCAATCCAAATAAATTCAAGACACTTCAAAACATCTTGGAAGGAGAGAAGGAGATGTATGGAGCAGAATGGCCCAAAGTTGGTGCTACGTTGGCACTCCTGTGGCTGAAGAGGTCAGCGGAACATCTTATATTTCAGTTGGTTGCATAAGCTCTGTTTCTACTGTTGTCTTTTTTTCAAGGGATTTTCATTCATCTTCATTAACCAGGGATCTACGGTTTATACAAGTCTTACTGCAGAGTCTGTCTGATGGGGAGAGAGATGAAAATAATCCAAACCTCATACGGGTCAATGTCACCAAAGCATATGAAATTGCCTTTTGTAGGTACCATGGTTGGCTCTTGCAAAAGCTCTTTAAGGTATGCGTCAAGAGTTCTCTATTTTGGGATAGCTTGTTCTTTGTTTCTTTTGAGGAACAAATCATGTTTTGTCTTGTAATACGTTTGAATATTGTTGTCTCCTTTAGGCAGTTATTTATGCTGCTCCCTATAAAGCAGACTTTATGAAGGCCCTTTCAAAAGGCCGCGAAGTCAAGGACGAGGAATGCTTTGAGAAAATCAGAAAATTCCTGGTGAACTTCACAGCTACAATTGATGCTATTTATGACATGTACACTAAGGCGAATGCTGAGCTTGACTACGTAGTGTGACGACAGCTACTGCTGCGTGCCTGGACCTATGCATATCAGTATGTCTAATTCGATCACTGTTAACTTCAGAACACAAAGCAATGGACTGTGGGAATGTTATGATTCAATGTACACATCAAACTGTTCGTCTGTGTGTATGTGATTGCTATAATAATTGGCCATTGCTTTGAGCTGTCACATAATGCAGGAGCAGGTTTTCTACCAATATTTTATACCAATCAGGACAATTGTATTATAACAATGACCTGTATATAACAATTATGAATTTATGACACATTTTTCAGAGTATACCAAATAAGTATTATAATATATTTATCTATACCCTAATGGTATTTTGGAAAACAAAATATTACTACCTTAATGATTTATATATTTGAATGTTTATTATTTAGTGGCCATCTATCCCCTTATAAATACAAAAAAACATTATTTCAAAGATACCTCATGCATTAACCTTTAAATATAGCCTGCCCTTTATAATAATAATAATAATAATAATAATAATAATAATGGCTAGTGTATTACATTTGAGATTGCATTCGTAATTATATGATTTTACAAAGAGAATGACAATACTTTAACATCAATAGGTGTATGTGACCTATTGAGTATTATTGTATAATAGTAACCATAGTACCCTAAATAGTACCCCTTTCTACAGACATGTAAACACAGCTCTAGCCAATAAAATATACAATGGGCACATTTACATATACTGTATAGCTGTTAGCATGCCTTGAACATTCTAAAATATTTTTATTAATAATAACATTTTAATAAACAGAAAGCTTAAACTGCTGACAAATTTTAATAGCTAATAGGTGTTATTAGCAAGAATTGGAAATTAAAAACTAACTCTTTAGCTGAAGCTGTGTGAATTGACACTGGCCCATAGAGGTTACGGTAGCTCACACATAGTTTTTGATGTTATCCCATGTTATATTTGTCTCTGTGATAGACTTAAGAGACAGCTACAGTTAGTAAGGTGTACACATAATACTGTACACCTGATTGTGCCTTTAGTTAGTGGTATTACATGTGTTCTTTTATTTAAACAGGCAGGACAGTTCCTACTTATAATGGTCATGTCTACACCTCTGGAGTTCACTACGCATGTAAAGAGTGTTAACATACAGTATATGGTATGAAGGCACAAATCAAATAATATGAAATGAAATTGGACTTGGATTTTGTTTCTACATCAATTTACTATCCTCTCAGGTGCTCTAATTAAACACTGAATGCTTACATTATGTCATCCCCAACAGATGCAAGGGATATAAGTGATGCACTATTACCTGTTTGTAATTTGTGAAATGTGATATGTATTAGTTTTGCCATCATTATAGTAAACAAAATGTCTGCAATTAATTTAATATTACTCAATATTGAGAGTACAAATATTAAAAAAGCTTGTGAAAATGTTCTCTGGTTGGTCAATATTGCAGTGTGCATCTATTATGTGCATGTGTGTGTACAATTAGCAGTGATTTACACCATTTTCAATTAAAATTAAATTAAATACTTATAACTATAATGTTTTACCTGACCATTTACAAAGTTCCCTAGATATGCTCTTGGGGGAGCCATTTCTCCCATTTTGATTATTGGGCCACTGAAACGCCATAAAGAAGACTATTACTGTAGCCTACAGTGTATGTGGAAACTCAAACTGCATCACACCCCAGAGCTTTTTCAGCCAGTGGGGCGGGGGCTAAAATCATTTTCTCAGGTAGAATAGTTTTCTTTGGCCCAAAATTATGCAGCCTAAAAGCGCCCCTTGTTTAGGTAGGGGTTAGCGCACAGAGGCTGTGTTTTGTTTTGGTGGAGCAGTTTAGTTCTACAGACAAGTCTGTCTGAATGAAAGCACAGAACTTTCAGAGTCAGGAAAGAGAAGTTCAGAAACATGCGCGGCTAAATTCATGACGAACACCATCTGTACAGAGTATTGAAGAATACTGATACGGACAAAGTAAGTAGAAACAACATTCCATTGGTTCAGGAATAATACATTAAGGCAACAATGTGTTTTTATTTGAAAATAAGATAACAGCTAGGCCTAATAAAAACAACAATCAATAAATATGTTAGAGGATATTTCTTAGACGCATGTAGTGTTTATGGGCTATTTGTTAAAATACCCTGGATTCTGTCAAATTGGAAATATTAGAAAGGGAAGGTCTTAAACTAATAATAATAGACACTAAATAGCCTATTATTTAGCATTTTCTGTTTCAATAATCTAATAGTATAGCATTTAGTTTTCAAGTATTGATTTAATCTATTTGTCCTGAAACATACTTCCTGTCTTTGTAGCCTATCAACCAAGTGTAAAGGCATGTTAATCCCATGTGCTATAATGGGGTGTGAGTCAGTCAAGACTTTTTAAGTTTCAATGGACTCATAGACTCATTTATGTTACTTACTGAAACGTAAAAATGTTAGAATACATGCTAGTAATTAAATGCAGACTATTTAGCCTATACAGCTGTTGAACAGTACACTGATTTGAACATCTGAGTGAGATGGAGAGACACACATGTCTCTAGGCTACATTAGGAGTACTCTATATGTGTGTATGGAAGTCATGTAATTCAGAACTGTGTCACAGGCTGAGCAGTCAAGTGGTCTGATCTTTGCCATCAACAAGGCATGAAGTCAGGTTTGATTTGGCATCAGTTATTTGTGGGTTTTCCACACATCCCACTCCTGTAAGGATAAAGCTCTTCTTGTCTTGTGAGGCCAACTGATTTGTGTTTGTGTGTGTGTGTGTTATTTTGTAATGCGAGAAAATACTTACCATGTGGGCTGTTGTACAGTAGTTACCTCAGAGAAGGTTTGTGCCGTGCTAACACGTCTTTGCTTCCACATAGGACACACTGCTCCAACACCATCTCCATTCTCCCAGAGGATTTAACAGTTCAGCATCAGGGATGAATGAGGTATAAACATCAAAGTGTACTTTAAACTGTGCCTTCAATATATAATTAGAAGCATGCATAACCCTATATACCTGCTACTGTTGATTGTAATTTAATTGCTTTCTCTGTTTAACTTTTTTCATTAATCCTATAGTTTAATATGGGGGTATAGTCAAAATAAATGTATGTGCTAAATGAATGGATCATGTTTGATGTCACACACATAGTACTCCCTTATCCTTTTTGCCTAATGTTTATTTTGATTGAATTCATGCATAATTCTTTGTGTTTATGTTTAATTTATTTTGTTTTCCAGGGTCGTTCAGCTGCTCTTTTACGAAGGTGTCATGTGGCCTTCAGCAATGCCCAGTCTTCTGCACCAATGCGGCCTGCTGTCTCTGTAGATTTAGGTGAGGCAGACAGTGGTCAGTTGGAGAATGACTCTGCATTCCCTCTGTCTGACTTGTCTGAGCTGTTTGAGGCCGAGGATAGCTCTCCGTCGACACAGGACACAGGTCCAGACACAGGCCAGGCGCTTGTTCAGCACGGCCATCCTGGGGACAACAGAAACAACCTGCGTATGAAGTTCCACGGTGCATTTAAGAAAGGCATCTCTAACCCGATGGACTTGTTGGAGTCTTCCATGTACGAGTCCAATGTGGGCCCCAAGAAAGCACCAATGGATTCACTCTTTGACTATGGTACCTGCAGGCAAAATAACAACCAGAAACGACGCAGGAAGAAGATGCCAAGAGGGTGAGGAGGGGTTCCTTTGGGGATTACATCCCCAGTGTGGTGTGTCAGTTGGTTACAGTATATCTAGTCACGTATTTCCTGGGATAATCAATTGTGTTTCTTTACAGATTTAGAGCTTTATTTATATGTACTGTAGTTAAAGTGGCATTCACATTATTTTTGCTTTAGGAAGTGAGGGGGAAATCTGCTCGGAAAGATCTGCTCATACATCTGAAAAATGTGTAGTCAAGAGGTGTGTCCTGTCTATGTATGCAGCACACAAACGTGCACAAACATGCCACTCTGTTTAGTCTATTCATTGGGTCGACAGACAACATGCTGTTGCCATAACCGTTAGTGTGGACCTACCTGTCCCCAACACAGTGAAGTCTCTGTGTTGAAGAGCTTCAGGCAAGGGAGTATGCATCATTACTTCCCTATTTAGACGGTTAGTTTGTTACCGTCCTATTTGGCTTTTAGCATGCAGTGCAGAGCATTTAATGTCATATTACAGTCTTTGAGGTTGAGGTTGAAAACTAAAATGAGAAAAGATCAGACAAGCTACATTATACATCTACTTTGTACACCTCAAATGCATCCTCATTACATAATATGTAACATTATCACATGTTCTTCTTAGCAAGACAGAAGCATCCTGTGATGAGAGTCCGCCATCAGACCCTCCAAAGGTGGTGAAAGTGTTCAACCGTTCTGTCCTGTTCGATTGTGTTTCCCGTGGAGACCCAAGTGCTCTCGATGGCTTATTAGAGTACCTGCAGACTCAAGAGAAGAGGCTTACTGATGAGGAGTTTAAGGGTCAGTAGTATGTGTGTATGCATATGTATGTATGTACACGTATGTATGTACATGTTTGTAAGTATATTTCTGATTCACTAAGCATTTTACAATCATTACACCATTTGTCCTGTCAATCTGGAAGTTATACCTGGATGAGAGCTATAATTTGATGCATTTTGGGTTCAGTGCGTTGCATTTGTTAGACAGCATTCATATAATGTTTACAATTTGTGGTGGTAGCCGCACAGCCACATTTATTTTGGTTTTCCCCTTGAAAAAAGGCTTTCTGGAATGTAAGAATGTATGTATTGTTAATGTTTTAAACAAATATTATTTGCTTATTAAATAGTTTAGCTTTAACCATTTAATCAAAATAATTAAACAGCAATCTTATGCCATTGTCTCTTTAATTTGAACTCAAATGTACTATAGTATCTGCCGACCATACGGAGAACAGGATACCCAGAGACAGAAGAAGTTTTGTACTGTATGTGCAATATGTCAAATGTGTGTGGCTGCGGCACATTTCAAAAACATGTCTGGTAGATTCTGCATAGGAGGTGAGTTTTCCCATGTAACTGAGGCGTAATTCCCCATGGCTGTTGATACTGTAGTTCATGCTCAGCTTTCTTTGTCTTTGTAAAGAAAACCATACAATTGTTTCAAATATTGTCTGCTGTAACCTATAACCATTGACCTCCATTGTCATTTCCCACACTCTGCTTTTGTTGGCTCAGGGCTTTAGTCCTGCCTGGGGTGCGCTGATAGACAACTTCCTGCCTGTGTGCGGATCTCAAGGGAATATATTTGGGGAGTTTAACAGGGAGCAGAGAAAACTCACAGCAAACTGTTGCCTTCAGAAGATACCTGATCTTCTCTGGACCTGACACACTAGTCACAGCTTTTAAATGAAAGTTGAAGACTGAACTGACTTGTTCTTTGCCAATCTTTTTCCAAGACTATATTTAGCTCAGAATACATTCTTATATGCAGATCAGTCTTACAATAATGCTCACAATCCCATGTTTGCTCATATCCGTATAGACACACGAGGAAATACGGTTTCAAATGCAATAGCATGTCAATTATTTATAAGACTCTCTAAATATAAGACTTTTATTTTTATCTATCAGAGCCATCTACTGGAAAGACATGTCTACCTAAAGCCTTGTTAAACCTTCATGGTGGCCGGAACCAAACCATTCCCCTGCTGATGAACATTGCAGAGCAAAATGGAACTCTTAGGGAGTTTATCAACACCCCTTTCAGAGATGTGTACTATAGAGGTATGGATATACAGTACAGCCTTCTGAAATACAGTATCTTCTGAACAATATCTGCAAAAACAGTGTTGCTAACACCATTCATTTGAACTATATTGAAGCCTTTGAAATCATAATTATTTTGAATTTAGTTTAAGTATTTACTGAAGGCAATGTTACAGTATTAATAGGCTTGTGCCACTTAATTGAGAATACAGTTTTGAGTATACTCAAAACTGTATTCTCAATTAAGTGGCTATCCAGGTATTAATTACATACATGCTTTTGAATGGTGTGTCTGTGATTGTGTTTGTGTCATTCACATTGTTAGGCCAGACTGCACTCCACATTGCTATAGAGCGGCGATGTAAACACTATGTGGAGATTCTGGTGGAGAAAGGAGCTGACGTTCATGCTCAGGCCCGGGGTCGCTTCTTCCAGCCCCGGGACGAGGGCGGATACTTCTACTTTGGTAAGGGCTTCATTCATTCTGCAATCATCTAGCTAATATTACACACTTACCAAACATAATGCAGGCAGAGGCAGGCCTCAGGAAGAACTAGTTTTCTAAGTTTAATGATCCAGTGTGCATGTGACACTTTCTGGTGACATTTCCAATGATGTAATACTCTGCAGTCTTAAAGCTAACCTTTTTTAATGTTGGAAAATACACATAGATGTTTGTCAAACGTGCAGCAGCACAAGGCAAATTACTATTATTTCCTTTAGTAAATAAGAGGGATGATGAAGTTATAGGGTGGTTGACTTGCAACTGAGAGGCCGTTGCCTTGATGCCTTGATGATTGTACTTGTACTACTCACTAGGTAACTTTGGATACAGGAATCTGCTAAATTACCCACGGTGATTGTAAATAAAACATAATGTTTAAGTATTTAGCTGCAGAAGCAGTTCTAGTGCGCAAAGTAATTGCCTCTGGAGAAGGCGTTGATGTACAGACTAGTACACATCACTGTTAAAAGGAACTTGTTACCATACTTCGTTCAAGGCGATGGACCAACACAAAGAACTGTTAAATGCTCAAATGGTTTATTTACCACATGTATCAGATAGAGTGGAGCTGGACATAATATGGTTTTGTTTGGTTGTCCTGCTACAACAAGAAAAACAAGACACCAGCGGAGTTCAGTTCAAAGCACATTACAGTATGCATTGCATTGTTCTGCCTCCTATTATCCAGATACAATCTATATACACTATACTGTGCCTTTAGCAGACCAATTTCACTAAACTGTCCTGGCATTGTAACTGAACTGCAAAAAAAGCCCTATCAAATATAAGTGCAAATATATTAATTATGAGCTTTCTTATGCTTAAAACAAGCAATTTTGGAAGTGAAATTCACTTGATAATTCTTAAATTATTTGCAGATTTACTTAATTTAAATCACTAGATAAACCATTTATATTAGAAACAATCCCAACTAGATTTTAAATGTAAAAACAAGATTATCACGTTAGATGTTCGTTTTTGCAGTGTGGTTTCCATGGTGAAATTCACACCAGACATTTTCCCCCTTTTATGTGGCCGTGTCTGACTGAGCAAATATAGTCATGATAATACAAGTTGTCCAATATGAACTTCACCCATCGTACGAGAAGCTGTCATCATCATCAGCAGCACTCCCAAACTACCATAAATACATCTGTGATGTCATATTTAAGTTAATGGGTGTTTCTGTTCTAGTGAAAAGGAGTCTGTGCTCTGCAATAAAAACATTCTCCGCCTCTGGTTGGAAAGTAGCCTTAAGGTGGGGAGGGGATTCTGACCAGCACTGTTTCCCAAGCCCAACCTCTGGGTTTCTTGTAGGTATTCACAACCACCCAAGGCTACCCTGCTGTAGGTCAGTGACAGCAGTGAGAGATTTTGGGAGAGACCCAACCACGTATCTAAAGTATGTCATTTATATAATCTGTCAGGTTACAAATGCCCTGGATTTGGAACGATAGCATGTATCTTACTGTATAAGTAGCCGCCTTGGTAAATCCCATGAAATAAAACCAGTTCAGCCAGATAGAGCTGATAAGATGTTTCCACTAAGTTAGGGCAACAGCTGTGTATCTGTATCTACAATAATATTGTCTTGGCTGTTATATTCTGTGGTTCATTTGGTTAATGGAAAAAAACAAACACTGATTATGCAGTATGCAGATCTACAGTACCACATTTTTGATAATAACCAATAATAACCCGGGATAGCACCTCATCCTCTTTCATAGTGGTTGGTGGTGTGAACACCGGCCTGAGTGTGAATGTCTCAATCATGAGAGGTGGCTAATGTGGGTGTTGTGTGTGTCCAGGCCCCGGGCTGTATTGCTTAGTAGCCACAGTGTTAGCACTGCTCTCCTTCCCTAACCACACTGACCAAGAGGATATACCTGTCTTTACTTGGGACTCCACACTGCCCTCTGCTGGTTATTTTCCACAACTATGGCAAAGATGGGTAACCTATGGGTAGATATTAGAACCTTGTGTGTGGTATAATATAAATATAATAATACTAATTTACTGTATATATATATATATATATATATATATATATAATTATTTTTTTTTATTTATTATTGTATTAATTTAACCAACCCCAATTTGAAGAATAGTTATGTGATTAAATTCATGCATATTACTCCACACTCATCACAGAGGAGCTGATTTCCATGTGCACTTAGCACGCTTGTCATGGCTAAACCCCGACGTGTCCGGGCGCTGTGTGAGTAATTTGCCGCGGAGCTTTGCGGCGAGGTGAAGGGGGAGCTGGCAGAGCTGGCAGCTAATAGGATTTAAGCTCATGCTAGCGCTCCGCATGATGCGTCCACGGTAATCCTTGAAGAGAAGCGTTTCTATATGAGGTGACAAAGTAATCTGTCACCCATGGCAACGGCTCGTTCCCAGCAGCTGCGTTTGGCACCTGATGGCCCCGATGTGGCCCTGCCTCGCACACAACTGCTGCTCGTGCTCTTTTCATTGCTTTGGGGTTTAAGTCCACGTCTTTGATCCACATTTAGTGTGCGATGCAAATAACACGCTGAAGCTCACGATTAACCCTCACGCCGATGTGCCTAATCTCACTGTGAGCTGGGCTCGGTGTAGATGCAATGTTGGTGTAAGTGGAGCTCTTCACCCACTCGCCTGCAGGTGAGCTGCCTCTCTCCCTGTCGGCGTGCACCAACCAGCCAGACATGGTGCACTACCTGACGGAGAACTCCCACAAGAAGGCCGACCTGCGGCGGCAGGACTCCCGCGGCAACACGGTCCTGCACGCCCTGGTGCACGTCGCGGACAACACCCGGGACAACACCCGCTTCATCACCAAGATGTACGACCTGCTGCTGATCAAGAGCGCCAAGCTCTACCCGGACTGCGACCTGGAGGGCGTGCTCAACAATGATGGCATGTCTCCCCTCATGATGGCCGCCAAGCTGGGAAAGATCGGGGTAGGCAGATCCAGTTGTCACAGCACCCATAGGTTTTTATTGTGTGATGCCATCCTGATCCCAAGCTACAGTTTGACTCGCGAGATATCAGTCTGGAACGGATTGGAACGGTGCCAATGCTATTCATTCTAACCTCCTAATATGATTGGACTTGCTTTATCTCACCCAATCAGAAGGTTTAAAATCAGCTAGAGCATTGGTGGATACAAAAACGTATGCCATGTACACTGTTGTGGTCATGGTGGGAAAAACTACAGCTGCCGATTGGCCCAGTTGTGCTGTTATTGGTCGCTTTTGCATTGAGGTTTACATTGGGTTCCAGACTGATACGGTGAATACTACTATATATTTAATACAACCTTCCCATTGGCCCTCAGGTGTTACAGCTCATTATCAGGAGGGTCTACCCTCATATATAATAATACTACTATATAATATAATATATACTATATAATACAACCTTCCCATTGGCCCTCAGGTGTTCCAGCTCATTATCAAGAGGGTCTACCCTCATATATAATAATACTACTCTATAATATAATATATACTATATAATACAACCTTCCCAATGGCCCTCAGGTGTTCCAGCACATTATCAGGAGGGAGATTAAGGATGAGGAAGCGCGCCACTTGTCCCGGAAGTTCAAGGACTGGGCGTACGGCCCCGTTTATTCCTCGCTGTACGACCTCTCCTCTCTCGACACCTGTGGAGAGGAATCGTCTGTTTTGGAAATCCTGGTGTACAATTGCTGCAGCGAGGTGAATCCGAGGCCTCGAGAGGATTTTTCACAGTGAGTGATGTCTTTGGGATTTCTTTTTGTATTTTTATTTTTAAACCGTGTAATGTTTTCTGGTGGTGCGGTCAGAATCGCCACGAGATGCTAGCGGTGGAGCCCATCAATGAGCTTCTGAAGGCCAAGTGGGAGAAGTTTGGTGCTGCCACGTTCTACATCAGCGTGGTGTCCTATCTCGCCACCATGATCATCTTCACCATGGTCGCTTACAACCACCCCACACAAGATATGGTGGGTTCATTCTGTATACAGGGAACATATTCCTTGGCTATTATGGTTTTAGCCATTATGTCTAGGTATGTGTCTAAGCAATGTGTTTGTTACTACTTAACGTAACTCATATGTTTATTTGGACTAAATCATAATATTAACTCCTGTTAGCTGTTTATTTTATAGGCATGCTTCTTTGTGGACAGTTGTCTTAAAATATAAATAGTTAAGCAGGGAAGTGGGGTTCTGGGGATGCTGAAATGAAACTGTGTAGTAGGACTTTTTTAAACAGATGTTTGCTGGGTATATTGTGAATGTTTACCACACCATTTCTTATCATGGTTATTGCTTTCTCACGTCCTTAAAGTTAAAATCAACAAGAATGAACTGTCACCTTCTTTCCAGCCTCCATATCCATACGTCACATCCACAGACTACCTGCGCATGGCCGGAGAGATTATCACGCTGGCATCAGGAATCTTCTTCTTCCTCACCACGGTTAGTCACAGTCACGCTCAGTCTCGCAGATGTGTGATTATTCAAGCTTCACTGTATAATGATGGCTCCGTATCATGGACGTGTTTCTCCCTGTCTTGTTAGATTAAGGACCTCTTCCAGAAGAGGTGCCCTGGGGTGAACTCTTTCTTCATTAATGGCTCCTTTCAACTGCTCTAGTAAGTCTCCTGCCCTCACCCTCGCCTTAGCTGTGGCTATGTGTGACTTTTACCCAATGGCAGAGTTTGAATCCCCTAATTGAGGCGTCTAATTATTTCCACAACCTACTCTCTGCTGGTTTAATAATTATTAACATTTAACAGTTTCATAACATTTTTAATTAGACCCCCAATACAACTAAAGCAGACGATGGCGAGCAGCCCTGTGAACTGTTGATTTACTTAATTAGCTGATGCCTAGTGTATACTGCGGTAAAATGGCATGTCCTGCTGTGCTGCATGTGGCTATAGTAAGTATACTGCGTGCTTGTTAATGTCGTCTACAGGTGCATATTACCACCGTTGCCTTGTCTGTGTCCTCTCCAGCTTCATCTACTCTGTGCTGGTGTTAGTCACCACTGCTCTCTACCTGTCAGGCGTTAAGGCCTACCTGTCTGTGATGGTGTTTGCTCTCACGCTCGGATGGATGAACACGCTGTACTTCACCAGAGGGCTGAAGCTCACTGGAACCTATAGCATCATGATACAGAAAGTAAGATAACTGATGGTTTCAAAAGTCACTTACTGTACACAGCCTTTGCAGTCAGCGCCGGCCTTGGATCTTCTGCCGCCCTATGCAAGACAGAGAATGCCGCTTTGGGAATATTGACAGTGTAAACTAATCTTTATCTTATGTCAGTGATAAAGCCTACAGTATAGTCAGCTGATAGTCTACACTTTTTGTCAAATTCGGCAATCTCCTCGCATTTCGCTAGCTTACCCTTCTCTGAGCGTGCTGACAAAATGATGGTAGGAATACTTCTACACACCCATGTAGGAACTGTGTAATTAGGAATGTAAAGTGTTGAACACTGCTCACAACAGCAAAGCCCCTTGTTATTGGCTTTGCGATGCATTTCAACGTGTGGGGCGTCGCTGCGGAGGGATATTGCTTTGATTTGAGCTCAAAGTTGGCAAGCATTCTCAAGAATGACCTACCTTAAACAAATTAGTTGATTTTACAGATTCACACTGATCATGAGCGGGCAGCCAATTGTCAAAATGCCGCTGCCTAATCCTGCCTAATGGGCGGGCCAGCCCTGTTTACTGTTGTGCTTGGCTTTCTTCTCAGATTCTGTTCAAAGACCTGTTCAGATTCCTGCTAGTGTATGTGCTCTTCATGATCGGCTACGCGTCAGGTAGGCCTATAGTTACAAGTGACGTAACATGGAAGCATCATGACTGCAGGAGTACAGGGCTAACACTTTCTTCCATTTGCTGCCCCCCACACACACTCAAACCTAAACCAGCCTTGGCGTCATTGCTCACGGTGTGTCCCGAGCCAGGCACGGACTGCGGGGGAGATTGCCCCACCTACCCCCAGTGCAGGGGCAACGACACCTTCAGTGCGTTCCTGCTGGACATGTTCAAGCTGACCATCGGCATGGGCGAGCTGGACATGATCCACAGCTCCCAGTCGCCGGTGGTTTTCATGATCCTGCTGGTCACCTACATCATCCTCACCTTCGTGCTGCTGCTCAACATGCTGATCGCCCTCATGGGGCAGACGGTGGGCCAGGTGTCCAAGGAGAGCAAGAAGATCTGGAAGCTCCAGGTGTGTGACGCGTGGTCGTCCGCTAGGGGGCGATGTTGAGTTGGGCGTACGCTAAATTGCTGGCTTTCAAACCACTTTCTCAGCTTGTGGTCACCTTGAAAATGTATTAATAGACTTAGGAGTGCATAGTGGCCTGTGAACATTAAAGCTGCACAGATGTAAAATATTAAAAACAAATGACACTTTCATAATCAAAGTTATGTCATTACTGCCTGGGGCTGCCTGTGGTCATTTGATAATTGTCTTCATTACAATTTTCTTCTCTATTCTTTTCCCATATACTTCCTATTTTATTGTTCTATTGCTTTTATAACACAATATGATACTAAAGTCCTCTTTGTTTTGACTGTAAAAACACCCCTATATAATTCATAAAGTTTCTTACTATTATGTATATTAATACCACAGTTTGTTTTCTATTATTACGCCTCATTAAGTACCATGTAAAATACTGTTTGATTGACACGTCATTGCAGTGGGCCACGACCATCCTGGACATTGAGCGCTCCTTCCCGGTGTGTCTTCGCAAGTCGTTCCGGGTCGGGGAGATGGTGACCGTAGGAAAGACCTGCGATGGCACTCCTGACCGGCGTTGGTGCTTCAGGTACAGGCACACGGCCCGTGTCACCAGTCAGGACCCAAGGAACCACAAGGGACAGATGTATTCATGTGCTGTTGTGATGCCAGGGTGGACGAGGTCAACTGGTGCCATTGGAACCAGAACCTGGGGATCATCAATGAGGATCCAGGCAAGAATGAGATCATCCAGGCCACAGGGGGGCAGCACACAATCAGAGGCCTGAGGAGAGGTAAGGGGCTTGCTGTGTGCTCATCACATACTCAAATGTGCAAATTGCCAATATAAAATAACATTGTTTTTTTTTAACGAAAGATAAGTTTATTATGATTATTATGTTTATTATTACGATTATGATTATTATTATGATGATGATGATTATTATTATTAAAACGTGTTATATTATTATCTTGGTCAGTGTGGTGAAATAAATGTGTAAAAATGTGAGAATGTGTGCACACACACACACACACACAGAACACATGCACACAGAGAACGATATAAGGAGGAGTATATGGTGTCATCTCATTGCAGATCGCTGGTCCACGGTGGTCCCACGTGCGGTGGAGCTGAGCAAGGCCCCCTGGCCAAGGGACATGGTGGTTGAGATGGAGCCTTTGACTGCCAGACGCAGACCTTCAGCAGAGCAGTGAGATGGAGCCCTTGACCCCCAGACCATCAGCCCCAGGAGGGTGGTGTCCGGTGCACTAAGGACAGTTCTACTTAGAGACTAGGAATGTTTGGCCTTCAAATGTGCCAATTTGCACACAGCCCGCTGGTATTTGTACAATGTACTTAACATAATAATATTGTCAGTGTAGTAAGAAAAGATTGTGCCTACAAGAAAGATGATTGATACATAATCATGAACATTGTCTGCTTCTTGAATGTGAGATATGTAACTCAGGGACAAGGACACAGTTATAATATCTTAATACAACTTTGCCAGTCTGTCTTAACAGTTTTCTGTTAGCACAAATACCATTGAATTGCATTTATTCATACATTAAATATAGTCATAATTTGAGATAAACATAAGGATGTGTGTATTGGATACATTTATTGTAATCATCTTGGAAATATTATTTTATTATTTTTAATATGTATATTTCGTATATTTCCAAAATTACATACAAAACAATATATTCAAGATCTTCATATTGAAAAGGTTGTATTGTTTATGATGCTTATATTTAATAAGAAAAACTTCATAATGTATACAACGGGATATTAGTGTTAATATTAGTATATTATACACTCACCTAAAGGATTATTAGGAACACCATACTAATACTGTGTTTGACCCCCTTTCGCCTTCAGAACTGCC
>JAODTR010047779.1:0-18637 GCA_025399935.1 Amblyopsis rosae | reverse complement strand
CTGAAAACTATAATCTAGTGTTTCTACACTGCCCTGGCTTTGTAATAAGGAACACAAAGTGGTGCAGGCTGCACAACCCTATGTGTTACCAATGTGGGTGACACAGATTCTATATAATCAATAATGTAGTTATCCGATTAATCGAAAATAATCGATATATTAATATATTAATCGAAAAAATAATCGATAGATTAATCGACCAAAAAGATAATCGTTTGGTATAGCACTAGTACAGTACAGTAATGTCCAGCCAATGACTGTTAGGGTTATTGGTGCCACCTATCTATTTAGAATCTGCGGCTGTGTTGTTCCAGTCAGATCGCAAATAACCAACACATTTCGCTAGCACAAAGTAGTTGTGACACAACAGATACAAATTGGGCATTTGTGAAGGTCATCTTACTTGTCGATAAGCCAATGGTGATGGTAATATTTTTCGAAACCAATGTTCGCAAATACATCCTACTTAATACTGTGACCCATATTGAATATAAACATAGCTTGTCTGTGAACGTAGTTATTTGTATGCTGCATGCAAATGAATGAAATGCATGGTGACACTAAATGTTTCAGGTCTCCAGACCTAAGGTAGCTATCAAGGGTCAAAGCAACTTGTGATGGCCCCCAGGTAAATGAGGCGTTGACTACTACGCTACGCACTGTGCTCACAACATGTTTTGTTGTTTCTCTGATGCTGTTGTATATGCAGCGAGTGAATGACATAACGGTTTTAGAAGAACACTGTCTCTGTTTACCTCGCTGTGCCGTGTCAGGCTCCCTTTGACACGGTTTCCAGTAACTCTTTGGAAATAAAGGACTTTCTGTTCTAACTGTGAAGTGTACTATTGATCCGAATGACTCTGCTTGGAAGCTCAATTAGTCAACCTTAACAGCTTAAAGGCTGTCTCTTACAGTGTGTAGGTGCATAAGTTGTTTTCTTCTGCAAAAGACTCCCATTGTTTCTCACAGCATATGTGTACCATATCTACACAGCTATTCTGGCTTTATTGGTCTCGTGTGGTAATAGGCTGCTTCAGTTTGTTGTTGTAGAATTGTAAGGAATCATATATAATCCTAAACATAAACATGTTTGATTCTGCTAAATGGAATAACTTCAGCTTTGTAGACATGGAAAATATGTTTTGGAGAAATAATTAATCTTTCAGATCAATAACGGATCATCTGTGGAGATGGGGATTTGTTTTGAGGTATAGAATCTACAGTATTGAGGGTTCATTGATAGTTCATAGGCATTTAGGCTATTGGAGTTTTTAAGTATCATTCTCAATACATAATGTGCATTGTAAGTACATCTTGTTATTTGGTTTATTTGGAGACAATATTATGCTGACTGGCAGGAATGTTTTGTTGAAGGCTGAGAAGCGGAGACGTGGTTCTGGCAATGACTGAAGATGGGTTTTAAATTTGCATCTATATGACTCACCAGTGATAATGTTGTTTTTTTTTTTTTGCAGTGACTTGTCTCACCTGTATGACAGCGGCAACGTATGGAAAGTTCCATACAAAGCTCTTATAAGCTGCCCACACATTTGTGGGTGGCTTTATTGCTTATTTTGTTCTGCAAGACCTTTAAAGAGGGATTCCACCCTTTATCTCCCTGGGATTAGTGTGTGGGCTGTTGGGTTTGTGTGTGCGTGCATGCGTGCGCACGCACGCACGCGCGTGCGTTGCCTTTTCATGTTCTTCAGTCTCTTTTACCACCACTAACATTGAACTGATTTGGTTCCTATGTTTCAGGAGCGCTTCGCGGAGCTGTTCGGCCATGACGCAGCAGCAGAGAGCCGGAAGTCTCGGGAGAGCTTCAGGAAATGGCTGCTGGCGGGAATGACGCTGGCGACCGCGGTCGTGGTGGGGTCACTCATCGCCCAGAAGCGCCTGTGAGAGCTGGCCTGTAGTGCATCTCCTCCCCTGCTGCAACATTTACAAATGGAGGATGTGTCGCCGCTCTCTCCGTTGCTCACGTCTTGTTGTACCCCTGCCCCCACCACCCTCTACGCACGCACGTCTTTCTGCGCCTTACTGAACATGACAAACGATCCTGAGACCTCTCAGAGCCTCCTTGAACTGTGTGAAGAAGCGAGAGCAAGCAGAATAGTTTGAATAGAAGCAATGGAGACAAGGTCCTGGTTTTCCTCTGTCCGTTTGCTCTTATTTGGACAAAATGCAGTTTTGCCCGGGTGAGGGGAAACCAGCTGTTCCCACTTGTGTTATTTTTTCTTTGAACTGAGCTCTAACTAAATGTCTTCATTTGTTTTCCCTCCAGTACGTTTCAGCCACGATAGTTTGTTTTATTTCTCTCCAAAGGAGAAAAAGTGATTTCAGTACTAGAAGAAACCATGTTTCCAGAGTGTAGAATGTCAGGCCAGTGTACAGGTAGCTCCGCTCCCAGAATGTTGTTTTGTTGCTAGGCTGCTGACACCCCTACCATAGTATTGTGTGTGCCATATGGAGAATGCAAGGCAAGGCAGGCATAGTAGACCACCTGCATGTACGAAGGTTACATTCCACTTCCTTTCTGGATTAATTAACCCCATAAATCCCCTTCATGTTCATACACAAGTGTGACTGAAGTGAAAGTCTCTGAAAATGACCTGTGTTCTGTGTTTGTATGTGTGTGTTTGGTTTTAAATTCATGTACCATTAAAGTCCCAGTGTTCATGGTAATGCCTTGCTTGTCTTGAACCAAGTCAACTTTTTCAAACCATTGTGTGTGGTGTTAAGGTCACTGTGCACGTGTGGTTTAGCACATGCACATATGAGACCTTGACCCTGCATTCCATTTAAGTCGGAACGAGGACAAATCCAACCTCCTATTTGACCAAGTTTAAAGATGAAAGCATTTCAATCTGAATTGGCTGAAACATGACATGGCACACAGTGAACAGTAGTATAAAAACATTTACCATCATGTAAAGTAGTTGTTTAACTGTAGCTTGATATGTGCTAGGTAATCCTCATCAACACAACTTTGCTATGGCCATTCATATTTTTTCAGAACAAACGATATGGAATGTATTTACCTCAGAAGAGGCACTACCGACTTTCGTCTATGAATGGAATACAGCATACAAACCATTCACTTCTCATTAAATGGTAGCTAAATAATACAGCAGATATTGTAGCGATACATGCACTAGTTTGAATAAGCAACAAAAGTAGACCTTTATATCTATTATGGGCTTAGTTCTGATGACATCAACCTGATACACAACATTAAGAGTTGAAAAGTAATATTTACAGAGGATTTATCAGTAACGTCGTAATCATATGGATCGTATGAAAGACTACTCTTAATCACCACCGTATGCCAAAAATGATTCCTAGTTATTCGTGAACATAGCGCTGACGTTTATCAGTTTAGTGTTTTTGTTGGCAGAAGAGCACAGCTGTTGATTAATGTAGCAAATGAATGGAGAGTGAATGGCGCTTCAGTCTTGTGGAGTTACTAGTTCAGTTCTGAGGCAAGGCCAATTGGATGGGACAAAGTGTGCCCGTCCATTTTGACCCTAAGCTATTGAGCGTGTGCTCATAGAGCCTTGACCACCAAACGCTCGAACCCTCTCCCTGCATGCGGCGTATTCGATGCCTACCCTCCCCACCACATCGTTAAACCTACCTCTCCGCATCTCTCATCTCCTCCTTCCCCACCTTTTCCTCTGAGATTTCCAAGCTGTCACAGCGACCACTCGTGTGTCACTTGCAGCTGCTACACCTGCTGCCTCAACCAAGCGAGCGCGCACACCTGTCAAGCCCATCCAACAGGAACCGGCACGAGAGAGAGAGAGAGACAGAGCGATCCTCTGTCAACCTTGTTTTTACCCAGAATACCTCTCCAACCATACCTACCTTCTCTGTGTTTCTATGGCCAGTTCTAATCCAATGCATGCCATGCACACCTGATAATACAGGACTACAGTGAGCAGTACAGCTGTGCTGCTTTATAGGTACACTGACCCCCCCTCCCTTTGCGTTGCATCACCCTGCAGCGCCCCACAACTCTGCCCTCAGCTCACCATTTGTGTCTCAACAGACAACATGATGGCGTGGGCGTCTGTAGGGGGCAGGGCTACGTGGTTGTGTGAGCTGAAGAGGAGTACAAGCCAGTTATCGCTGTGGCGCTCGCTAACATTCTTGTCAGTTTCACACCCAGCTGGGTCATTCTGGACACGTATGGAGGACTGTACCATTAACATTCTAAAGGACAGAATCCCACACAAGCTCTTGTACCAAGTTTGAAGCCTGGGAAATTACACTGCTAATTTGGATTTGATAGAAGTTCAGTGTCACACAATCTAGTTTGAACATACTCAAAATGGTTAGCATCGGGATGTAGCCTAGCTAGATAGGTCAGGACTATTTCTTTCATTCTCCATTCAGGAAACCGGCTTTATTGCACACCGAACTGAACACAGGAATGCATTCTCCCCACGTTTCTCTGCCATTTGTAATGTGAATAGCAACACATCTCCACAGTTAATTTGCCTTTTCTCTTGCAAAGTCCCAACTTCTCTCTGTCCCTTATCAGATAAACTTTCTCCTTTCGCCATCTCATTAGATTTTCTAATAGGTTTTCAATTGATAAACTCATGGTGGGTATAACCATGTCGTTCACTAAAACATTACCTTTTTAGCCAAGGTCTGCTCTAATACATTCCAGTACAGTATATATTTTTTTAGTGTGTCCAAAAAGCAGCTGCTTGCAGACATTTATCTGCACTCACTCTCACAGAAACCCTTTTTACACGAGTGTGTATGCATGCATGTGAATTACTGTATGGCAAAACATTTTTTAAAGGTGGCACAAAAAAGGAATCATAATATTGGCACGACACTATATATACTGGTTATTTAAAGTGATTAGATTAGTATGCTAGTTTAGTAACATATTTAAGAAAAAAACACTTAACATTGATGGCTTTGGAGTTTTATTTATATTTGGTGTAAAAAGCATAGTGACCCTTCAAATGGCCTTAAAGCTCATACTTGCATTGATGTGAATTAGTCTAAAATTGTGGGTCGTTGTAGGATTCCTGGACTTCTCGTTAATATTAAGGACCAAAACATTTTCCTTATCTGTATTCTCGTCAACAAAATTTGACAATGTGGCGAAACACCATGTGCAGTTATCAGTTTGTCTGTCTTAGAATGCAATGGTAAATGTTTATCACATTGAACTGAATAAAGGCCATGCTGGAAAATAGATGTATCTTTTCCTGAGTCTTGGAAGTTGTGTTCACATGGGCATAAATCCCATTTAGATGCCATGTTGAATATTCAAAACTTGTCTCTTATCGAGATGAAAGGAGAATTTAGATTGTATGTATATCTTTTTATGTTTGTGTATATCACTTATTAGATTAAAGACATTTCCCTTTTTATTTTTTGATGCAACAAGGTAGACTAAACGTGGACATTTATTAGCACTGCGTGACATTAAATTCAATTCATTGCAATTAAATGCAAAATCACAACTATTGCATTAGCAACAAGTATAATTTGCAGATTATACAGTGTCAAATAACTGGACAAATAAGAGCAACATTGTATTACTGCATTCCAGCAGAGTGGATGTTGACTAAAACAACAAATGACTTATAATTACAGGAGTGGATGCCAATTGAACCAATGTAATCTTGTGGTAGGGCTGGCTTTACAGAAAACATTCAACACTATTGGCTTCAACCTCAGGGATGTGAGCTAACGTGTCAAGCACCGTGCCATTTAGGCCTCCTTTCTACTTCCACTGGCCCTTCTCGTAGTCCCATTTAGAAGCAATGCCCTCAATAGGGTTGTTCTTCATGTCAAGCATCCTCTTCAGCTGTTTAGCCTGCCACTCCTCATCAAATGTCCTGGGACGGGGAGGGTAGACTAGAGCCAAGAGTCAAATGGTGTTTAATCAAATCAATAAAGCCAATCAAATGTATTGACCTACAACTGTAGCCAAAACAAATAGTGCCTAGATGAGTTGGCAGGTAAATATTGCATGTGAGGGTGGGGGGAGAATATTACCATAAAAGCTCTGCCAGATGACAACCAGGCCGGTGATACCGAGGAAAATAAAGATTCCCCCCAAAACCGTCTTCCACTCAGCTGTCTTCTGCTTCATTTCCGGGTAGGTTTGGCAAAACATTAGCCTATACACTGGAATTGGCGTGGTTGGGAGAGAGGTGGTGGTCATAACTACTTCATCTTAAGCAGAAATAGATGAATGGGACTGAACACATTTCTGGAGTGCTTGTAGCCAAAATTCCCACCACTTAACTTACAGACTATCTTCTCCTCTTTAGATAGCTGGCTCCAAGGCCCCTGCTCCTTCTGCTTCAGGCGCATGTCAGATTCACTCAGGACACCTTTGTATGGTCTGTCAGGCAGGGGTGTGTCCAAACGATCACAGTACAAGGGCTTAGACATGTCCACTGTATCAGCAACCTCTGGAAGGACACGTATTATAGAGGCACATCATTTTCAAAAGGCAACAGCGACCTCTGTAGCCTGATAATGTTGACAACAAGGCCCAGCAAGTAGCCTACTCGTTCCGCCAAAAATGCTGTTGAAAAAAATGCATATTTTGTTAAAGAAACTATTAGACAGAGCTAAATTGACAAATGTTTTATTTATTCGTGTTTGTCGATAATCGTTTGCCACATTAGACTGTTATCTCATAAATCAGCTTTGCCATCTAGTGGTAGTTTTAAAAGATTTCTTCAAATGAATTTTCAAATAGATCTAAATCAATACAATGCCAGGGTTATGTATGCCTTAACATTATTAGAATTCAGAAGAAGTAGACACAAAACAGTTAAGGACACAAAACTACCGTGTCCGTGGCTCGCCATTTTTGCGCTGCGGTTGACCAGAGCTGTAGTTGCGCGCCTTGCCAGGAGGCTTCCCACGCGGCCTGCGGTCAGGTGAAGCATCTGAATACAGGTGACGATTACGACGATAAGAAACAATTAGTCTCTTTCCCCAAAAATCTGCAACACACCAATGAAGTTAATGCCTGTTTGGTTTTAAGTTTAGACCCAAACAATTGCTTGGGTAAAATGAACGGTCTACTGTTACTGTATATTTGGAATTCTGTTTTTTATAAAAAGGTATACAAAAGAAAGATTTGCGGTTTTAATTTGACTGTTCGATAAAGTGTTAACATGTGCGATTAGGTCAGACATGGCCTAGTCCAGAGGTCTTCAACAGGGGGTCCGGGATTCTAAAGGGTCCTCAGAGGTACCGCATAATCATCCACATTTTTGGATCCCAAACTTATGTTTGTACAAAAATGTAACTGCATAGTCACACTGTATAGCCTATCTTTGTGGCTTGGCGGTGAATCCCGGTGAAAGTGATTTTAAATTAGCATTTCCTCCACCACCGTGTATAAAAAGCAGCCAATAATTGGTAGCGTATAGGTGCCTCGTCATTTACAGATTCATAGTGATCATGTTAGGCTATTTGTCGATATGAATTATTCCTTGAGTCAATTATATACATGTTCTATCCAATGTTATATCCCAGAAGCCATGTTGGTCATCAGATAACATTTAATAGGCTACTGTATACAGCTGTAATGGATATGTGCCTACTACTCCAACAACGTCTTGAAAAGCCAATTGCCTCCACCATACGATCAGGTAATTTAACAGTATAGGCCTTAAGTCTAGGCTACACCTGCTCCCTGCATTTACAATATTGTTCTGTGAACATATGAATGGCTATAGGAAGCAAAAACGATGTTAGAATTATGTCATGGATGTCATACCATGTTATGAAAATGGTGGAAGTTGGCAAGTAGTCAAAAATAGAGTATAGCCTATTCGATGTTGAGAATGTTCCCTGAGTGACCGGACTAATACTATAATTTAGCATGCTATAAAATGCTATTTATTAAGACTAAGGTTTCTAATAAAACCCCTTTTTTATGAATTCTTGTGAATTTCTGCAAAAAGAATTGTTTGCATCCAGATATGGAATGAGTGAATCCATTGTGGTTACCGTTTTAAAAATGTTTTATGTATTTCTTTCAGGTAAACCATGCATGTCGAAATGCAGGGTGGATCGAACATACATTCTGCTTTGATTAAAGTTCAATAGGCCTATAGACTTTCCAGAGCACTTGTAGCCTATCTTAAACTATGCAAGAATGCAAATCCCGACTGAACTTTTAATTTAACTATTGAATTAAGTACCATAGCTTTCAGATACTCACAGTAATCCTTGGAGAATAGAACTGCACAATCGAAGGAGACCACGGTCAAAATATATTAAAACAAACCGTCTACAGCTGTTCGCTTAGATTCTGCATTATATGGGAACCAACTGGAAGCCGAGGGAGAGAAACGATGGGAGGGAGAGAGAGGGGGAGGGCGCTTTGCAGACTAAACCAGTGACAGTAAACAACCCAAACGTCGTGTGGCTTGCAGTGAGAAAGCAGAAAGTGCGCTCTGTGTTTTATGCAGAAAAGAAGGCTCCAAAAGCTAATTGTTTATATTGCTATGTATCATGTCTCCTCCTCACTTACATACTTAACCATATAGGCTAGAGCTAAGTCTGGGAATGGAATCGTGGTCTAGCGACATTAAGACGTGGGAGAAAAATGACCAAGAAATGAGACAACAATTGCGCAAATGCAAGATCTAATAAACACTGACAATTTAGCTTTATTTTTGCATGTGCACATGCAGGACCAAGCCTGACCCCTTGCCATAATTACCACTGCTGTCTGGCACTGAGCCCTGGAGTTGAACTGCGGAGTGTTTTCTACATGTCAGCTAACGGCTGCCAGCATACCAGGAGGGAGGAGTGGATAGGATCACACTGCAAGGGTTCAGCTAAGGATAGGTTCTTCTGAAAGACTGCTTAGTCCAGGGCGGCCCCACACTGGTTGCAGAATGATTTTAAACCTTTTGAAAATATTGTATTGTTTTAATTGTTTCTCTCTGCATATGTAATATCACAACAATTTAATATTCTCTTAGATATCCGCATACAGGTTTAATCTGCATAATCTATTGCTAACACTAAATTGGTCACTTCGTAACTGTTAAAACAACTTGCTTGATCCAATGGTGATTCGTGTATGTATATATATATGTGTGTGTGTATATGTATATATGTGTGTGTGTATATGTATGTGTGTATGTCTCACAACTAGGCTGAACAGAACCAATTATGCATAATGCATACTAAAACGTGCAAACATGACAATCTTCGCTAATGTCTCTTCAGTTAGACTTTGACATGAAAACAGCTTAAATTGGCGCAATGCCCTCTAGTGTGCATTTCTGTAAGTATGCACAAGGTGGTGGTAGCACACCAATTTAGTGCAATTAGCAGCAGCCAAAACTTCTTCGATGTGACACAATTAGGACATGAGTAACAAACCCAGCAAAGAATATTTAGGCAGTTGCATATAAGTTAACCAAACAAAGCAAGTTCATATAATGTTTATGTTTTTGCAAAAGCCTCTTTTGATCCTGCAATTAAACATTTGCTCTATAATTTACAGTTTTATATTACAGAGAAGTGAGACATGCATACTGTTTTGGTTGGACACCAAACTCAAACCCTGTACTCATTGTCATTGCCTGTTCATATCTTTAAGTTAAATCCTTCTACAGTCATAGGTGTGTTTCAGAAATCATATAATGCATAATGACAGGTTTTCCAGATCTTGCACAAATGGAATATGCCAACATATTCTCAGTAGCTGAGCATTGACTGATACAAATAAACAAGCTTGATTTGGACCAACATAAATTGACTTCAAATGACTTTCCCCCTACAGAGTGACGCTATTGTGTCGGTTAGATGTGACCATAGCAGCTGTCAGCAATAAAAACACACTTGAATACAGCAGCACGTGTCCCATATTAATTTATGGAGATTAGGCATAACTGTGACGGTGCAAACCTAAATCACCACCCTCCCCTGTCCCGTATATATTGACCCGCTAACCCACCCCATCTCTCCCATTAGAATTGGAGATCCGTATGGCCATTCGTCATTTCTCCTACACCCCCCATTGTTCAGTGTTCCCCTCATCCTCTTCTAGAACAATGACAAGTAGATGGAAAGGGGGATTAGACCACTGAGCGTCAGTTGGAAGCAAAGGATGTGCCTTAACTGGAAAGCTGGGAGACACTAAACGTGGCTATCCCAATTGGCCAGCGCATATGGTAGTGTCAATGACAGTTACCAAGACAAAGGATTCAGCCAGCTGTTTGCTGAAATGGACACTGACACCGCTTGACCTTGATGGCCCTGTGTCCTTAACCGTTATGGAATAGTCTGTTAAAACAAATAGCCTGTCAGTTTCACTGACTTTCGTTAATTACATACATTCACCTTCCATATAGGGGTTATTCTTAGTGTTTTGAAAGTGTGCTGCATATCTTAGCAGGCATGTCACATATGGTAGTTTGTCTTTTATCTGTGAACTGTTGATGATCTAGCTTTGTACTACTACTATAAGACCACATGCTGAAATTCAGGATGAGCAATTCAGTTCTGTATGTATTACCCTGAAGTTATTGTTGTTTTCAACCTCCAGTGGCTTTCATATCTTTATTCAAGTCTCATTGACTTGTTAAAACAGTAGACAGAAGTGATAAACCTTTTTATTTTGTTTAATCTTTTGAGGTACAGTGAAACCAAGTGTAAATTCAGTTCAGAAACACAGAAAGAAAACAACATATTTCTTCATAAAAGTCAGCGTGCAGTAATAAAGCTATTTGAGTTAAGGGTTTTATTACGTTTATTAACATAATTCAACTACAGGAAATACTACCGGGTGTGAGAGACAGAAATTGAGAAAGCAGGAGTCATCTGAAAGTCTGTATGAAAATGTATCGTCTAACTGTGAAATTAGGTCATGTATAAATCTGCGTGGTGGTCTTTCTGCATGTGTGTGTGTGTGTTTGTGTGGAATCAAACTGTGCCAGAATCTGTTTTTCCCAGCCTAAACTATGAGTCCAGGCACAATGTAGCCTTGTTTTTAGTACTTTTTTGCCTTTGACCATGAATGTGTGCTGACGTGCATGGGATTTTGCACGATTGGCTGTTCCGTCTGTTCTTTCCCCTTTGGCATTATGGGTAAGTGGGTCAGACTTCCATCCCTCCCAGGCTAACACTGTTCATGTGTTATCTCTATTCCTTATCCTTTATCCCAGGGGTCCCCAATCCTGGTCCTAGAGAGCTGCCCTGCATGTTGTAGATGTCTCCCTGCTCCAACACGCCTGATTCAAATTATGGGTCATTAACCCTGCTCTATCCCATCTCCCCCAACCATATTCAATACCACTGTGGTGTTAGGGGGAATGGCTTGATATTATGCTATAAACTGTATATTCCGAATCAACAGACCCTTTCTTTGATATTTTAGCGTTAAATTTTAATTACATGGAAGTCACTCAGTGCTGATTACTTTTGTTAAAAGCATGCACAAAAACTTTAATAATTTCTCTGCTGAGAAAGAAACTGAATTATTGTAATAGCTATGTGGCTCACATTGTGAGCAACAAGCGATGTTCCATTCACACAGCCAAACAGAGACACTGTTTGTTTTCTCTACCCAGGATGGCTGATCATGCTCTGATTCTTGGTTCTGACCTTTTACTCTCTCTTTTTCCAATAGGCCAGATGTCTTCAACCCTAGTCCTGGGGATTCCCTGTCCTGCATATTTTAGATGTCTCCCTGCAACAACACACCTGATTCTAATAAATGGGTCATCATCTAACTCTGCAGAAGCCCGATAAAGTCCCATTCATCAGCAGCCAGTAAATAGCATTGGTAATGTAGATGGCATTATCCGGAGGCTTTATGCCAAATTTGCCAAACAGAAATAGTATTTACCTTTTCACCTTAACTTCATAATGGTTTGGACTAACAATTTATGCAAGATGATATCATTCATCTTGATTTTCAGCATTTTTTTAGCCATTGTGGCTTTTTTTATGGTGGTCTTTAGTCGTGATTGCTTGGACCTTGAACATTTTATTATTATTATTTGGATCTTACAGGAAGACGCTGGTTAATTGATATTGAGCTCCAAAGCTTTACTAGACCCTCTCTAACAACTTGCTAACCCTTGTTAGTATTCTGCCAGAGTTGTGTTCAGATGGGTTGTGTTTTTGGTTACCAGGGCAGCAAAGGGTTCCTTCTGTCTATTCCCCGAGAGCTCTGGGCCTTGGTCTCTCCGTCAGCGTAGTTCTGTTGCCATGATGAATCACCCATGGACACAAAGCCATGGTGCTGCTGACCCAATGGCATGACCAGCTTCATCCTAATTAACTTAATAGCAATTCATCTACGGGACTGTACCCCATTTGGCACCTCTGGAGCTTTTGTAAATGGGCCTATAATCGGTCAGGTCTTTGAGAAAGGTGACAGGAATGAATTGGGTTGTAATTAGTAATAACAGATTCTCTTTATAGGCAAGGAAGCACTGGCAGGGCTATTTGAGACATAAGATGTGGGCCTAGAATGCACTCTTTGCTAATCGTTTGTAGTGCAGAATCTAAGTGGTGGATAAGAAGCCCATGACATGTCATGACAATGCTTTGATTTTACAACACACTAAGTCTGCTGACATATGTGCACATCTAAAACATGTTTTTCCTTGAAAAAGGAACTTTATTTAGAACCCACTAAGCCGGATTTGCAAACATGTCTATAAATATACAGTATAATATTAATGTTGTACATTATTACCCATGCTGCATACAGTTACATTGTGTGTGTGTGTGTGTGTGTGTGTGTGTGTGGGTGGGTGGGTGCGTGCGCACGTGTGTGTGTGTGTGTGTGTGTGTGTGCCAGCCAAGAGCAAGAGAGTATAAACTTGAGGGATTTGTTTGGTCTCTGTGAAAGATGATGACATACCTAACTCTAGGAAATAACCAGGATAGCAGTAATCTGCTATAAAGGGACTATGGATACAAATGGCTTTCCATATAGTCAAAGCTATCAATCTGCCAGGCAAAGAACAGACACATGTGAAATACCATATGTTGTAAGATAACTAACTGCTCAAAGATTGAAGTTAGTACATTATAGATAATACTGACATCTAAATAGCGTCTTACATGATCCCTGAATCCAATTTGAACTGCAATAATAATGGTCAGAAAACATAACCAGAGAGGTGCAGGTGCATTGATTGAACAACCAGCACACAGAACCTGACCAAGTTCCAAACAGGCAAGGCAAGCAGAAGACAGCCTGACAGCTATACTATAAGCCTATACAATAGACTGTATGTATCCAGTGGTATACAGTAAACAGAAGTGCAGGTCATTAGACAACAGGTATGGAACTGAGGAAAAACTAATAACTAGTAGAGGCAGACCTGCGAGTGGTGAAACTAGGGATGTAACAATAGTGGTGTATTTGCGTGAGCCCATGTGTGTCTATATTCATTTGGAGGCCCTCAGCTGCCACTGAACATCTCTAATGGATGTGGTTAAACATACTGTTGCTAACTCACGTAGCACACAATCACATATTGCTCAAATGTAGTGCTTGTCATGATAGGGACTTTTTTCCTGAGGATTCCAAGTAGTTTGTTCACCTTTGTTCATCTCCATTGTGCCCCTCCCACTCATTCCTCCCTCATTCCATGGAAGATAGTGTTATCTCTATAGTTTTGCTGTGGTACATTGTATACAGGCTAAATGGCATGAATGTGTTATTGTGACTCTTCAAGTATCAAATGATTGCCCTTTCATATCCTTAATCTACTGTGCCTGCTTATAGCAATTCACCTTCAGCTTTTTCAACTTGCCAGATAAAATATATATTTTTAAATGTTTTAAATACACAAATCCAGAAACCTTAAACAATGTTTAAGGTTTAAAACCAGCCCTTGACATTCATTTTGCACAGACAGCTCTGTGACAATACTGATGTCTACTTTATCCCAGCGAATGCCATTTATGACCAATGGGAAATATTACCATAATAATTAGAGTGTTACTATTATTCTAAACAAATTAGATTGTTACTAAAATGCTGCTTTTCTCACACCACATTACAGACCTTTAGCTGACCATTAGCTGTTTCATTGTTTACTTTAGTTCACACAATACATAATGTATGCCTCTGATTGAAGTTCCTCTAGCATGGAAGGGGGTTCAAGCCATGCACTCAACGTCATCTGCCCCAGATTGTAAGGCTAGAGGATGGGGTGGTGGTTGGGGGGGTCGACAATGCACTGTAGCGGTGTGGGGGCAGGGTGAATGAATGGGGTGAAAGCTATGGGAGAAATAGGAATATAAGGGGTTTAATGGTAGATGGGGCGGATTAAAGTGCTGTTAGATCTTTTAATGTTGTTTTTTTGCTGGCAGGCAAACATGTCAACACAATTGAGAAAGAATACATGCAAACGTGTCAATAATTTGACAGGTGAAGTTTGTTATACATACATTTTAAGATAGCAGCAAACAACTATTTTCTATATAGAGACATAATGGAGTAGAGATGGACTTCACTCCCTCTGTGTGTGTTGTTATACGAGCACCTCTGTTCTTAGTGGCCATAGCCTGTCCGCAGTGTGCGCATGTTAGTGCATGTGTGTGTGGCCAACAAAGCATTTGTTTTGGTCTGAGATGCTGCTGGTGCTTAGTGTGATATCTAGCAATGTGTTTTGCCTGCTTATGTAAATGCCCTGCCAAAACTGGAAGTGCTTGAAAATGAACAAATGCCTGTACTGACTTTAAAAAGACTGTAACCAACACGGCTTGTTGTCCAGCTGTGCATGTAGAGACGTGTAATGAATACGAGCGGACAGACCTTGGTGAAAGTCTGTCTCGAGGAGAGCAACAGGACAGGGGGGTGGACGTGGGTGGCCGTGTTTATGAGTTAGCACGTACTATTGTTACCTCTTTAGCTCACCTGTAAATATTGACATTTACATCTGCTGTAACTGAAAGGAATTCAGGAGATATGGGTGCAAAACACAAATGTGTTGTCTCTGGAATATTCTGACTCCTCATAGCCACAAACAAAACTGACAACTAAAACTTTAACTATTGAACCCATGTAACAAGGAAGTCTAATGGCGGAAGACAGAATATGGTATTTGAACCCCCTGTGTCTGTTTTTCCTCAGCACTCCAGTAATTACATTTTCATGGCGGGCTGAAAAAAAAAATATCTGAGTAACCTTTGGACTTGTGTCACAGTTTGGGCAACAGGGATCAACAGCATGGGAGAGTACAGCCAAATAAAATGACATAAGACAGGCTTCAGTGAGAATTGAACTTATAACCCCTGCTTTACAAGACCAGTGCTCTAATCACTGAGCTAGAGTTATGTGCTGGTATAGTAGAGAAAAGTAGGCCTGTTTTATCGGTTGCACTTTAGCACATAAGTATCCCTCTTCATATTGTCAGGCCCTTGTCATCCAGTCTATGTTAATTCTGAGCCTCTTTTCCATTGTCAACTGTTCCCAACTCTCACAGCGTGTGTCTTGAACGCTCCCAAGGGGTCCGCTGTGGAGTGACGCTAAATCACCATCTGTCTCTACGCTGTGATCAGCTGACCTCAAATTATCAACCTTGACCTTTTTACGCCCACACGGCCACACGTGCCTGCCGGTCTGTTTACCCTGACCGCTCATGCACACGCACACGCGCACACACACAGCACAGCAGTATGCGTTATGCCACTATAAGACAATGATAATATTATTACTGGTCCCATATTATAACTAATGCCTCCCAGCTCCCTTGACAAGGGCATTAGCGTCTACCAAATGTCTTTGTGCTTCACTCGCAGACTCACGGCACACACACACACACACACACACACACACACACACACACACACACACACACACACACACACACACACACACACACACAAGATGTGCCAGTGTACAACATATTGAGAGAGGGCCTCAGCGGTAATTTCCCTGAATTAGTAACAACAGCATTTACTTGAATCACTTTCAAGGTCACAGTGGAGCCGTGCTTTAGCTACTTTAACTGCCGTTTATTTCTAGCTATAGTTATCCTCTTTTTCTCACATTCCACTGTGCAGAGGTAATGGAGTCGTACAGTGTTACCATTATATAACCAAACGAAATGCTGTGGTCAGGTCTGCTGGAAGCCTCGTCTTCTGTCTGGCAATACGCTGTCCTTCGCCACAACTCACTATGTTTAAATACAGTGCTAGAAGGCACATCCCGGGCTCTCTTGTTGTTTTTCTCTTTCCACCGCAAAGCATTGCCTCGCTTCATTCACACATGTAAGTCAATGCCAACATGTGCCTGTCTTTTGTTTGTGTTCTGAGGTTACATACTGACAACAGTAGGACTATTGCTTCCAGATAGAGCAGCCATAGGTGCAGCAGGGCTTCTGTCATTGTGCATGTAACTAGATAATTGTAAGTAATTATAACTGATTTCCAATGAGTCTGTCCAAAAAAAAATAAAAACATGTAGATATGCAGTATATGTCTAGCAAAATAGCATCACATCCTCCAATAAGCATCCAGGAAAGCAAGAATAACAACTTTATTTTTAACTTTCACACAAGGAGCTCCATAAATAGATCAATGAAGGAAGGGGCCGTGTTGGTGAGGGCCCGACTGCGCTGAATTGATAGGGGAGCCATCAAACATGACATAGTACCCTCATCCGGTATGCTGTCGGACCAGGCGCTTTTCAGCAACAGCCTCACAGACACTGAATAGGAGGAAACCTGATGTATAAATAGTGCAAACAATAATCATATGCCTGATGCAGAGGACCGATTAAATATGATGTAAATAAGCATACATAGTTGGAATGAAGTGTTGTTGAAGTGTGTTTGACAATTTTCCAGACTTTCTATTTATCAATAACTGGGAATAGAATTAATCATCATTCAACAAATGCAAAGTTTTATTGTTAGAAATGTTTGTCGTTCTTTGTATTGCTTCTAGGAATTGCCCGGATAAACTGCAGAGAGGTCGGGATACAGCTTATTCCACTCCAATTGCTTTGCAGTCCAATTGCTTCTTAAGTGGAAGAGTGGAATACCTACAGTACTGTAAGTTAAAGGTATAGTCAGCGATTGTAATTTAATATACTTATTGTCCAATTCGGCAAAAACCTCCTCATGGTCTGTTACAGCCAAGCTACATCAACATACACTTGCATAATAATCAATGGAACCGGCTACACTAGGCCTGCGAACAGCACGCTAAAAGGAGGGTCAGTCATTCTTGCTAACTTCGAGCTAAAATCAAAACAGTATCGGTCCTCTGCGGCGGCGGATCACACGTCGAAATACATTGTGAAGCAAAGTGTAGTGCTACGGCTTTGTTGATATGAGCGGTGTTCACTACTTTGTTTATGTTACTATTTACAGGTCCAGGGCTGTGTAGAAGTATCATATAATTTTTTTCAACATGCACAGATATCGGTAAGATAGCAGAATTTTACAAAAAGTATTTTAGCTTACATTTAGCTTGCACTAGCTGACATATAGAAGCGTATACGCTGCGGAGAAGTGTAAAAGTAGAACAGTCTTCTGTTATGCCAGGAACTTTTACATAAACTGTAAATGTTTATTTTTAAACCAAGCTACCTGTAAACAGGAAATTTTTCACTATACAGGCACAGCAGGAATTTTGCTATGGTGTATGGTGTGGTTAAAAGCAAAGAGAGCTTGGGAATTGATGGATCGATGCAGTTCTCCTCTATTGTTAGCTTTTTGTTTGTTATGTTTGTTCATTGTTATAGTGATAGACTGGCCGTGAGATGTTCATTCTATGTATGAGAAAGTGTTCGGTGTTACTACACAGCCCTGGCCCCTGGCCTGTAAAAAGGAATGTAAACAAAGTGGTGCAGACCACACCACACCACACAATATACTAGCCTTAGCAATATGTTTCCAATTTGTGGGGTGGCGCTTCTGAGGGAGCAACCTATGGCATTGAAGGGAGAGGTCTTTTTGTTTTATCCAGAATGACTGACTATACCTTTAACTCAATGTAGTTGCTTATTTGTACAAACCTGTAATTTGTTAAAAATGATGATACAATTACATAGAAAATATGTAATTTTAACAGATCTTTATAAATGTCCTGTTTGAGGAACACTTTTTATTTTTCTTGGAAATGTAGGTCTAAATAGTGTTAAGTGCTTGTATTCACCAATATAAACCCCAATAATCCTTGATTAATTAAAATGCGTAAACTGGTGGATAACAATTCTGTCAAATACATTTCTGATATATTAATTTCGACTGGATTGAGAAAGTAAAGAATATTTATCAGATGAGAATCACAATGGGGATAACAGGCATAACGTGTAGCCTAACATGTTTTTTTTAGACGCCACCTACAAGGAAATGCAGGAAATAATAATTGACATGAGTCTTTCCATTATCTTTATTGTAGAGTAGAGTCACAAAACAGGACGTGACAAAGTGTATTTCATGGCCTCTGAATTATTTCCTCCTTGATGATATTCTCTAGTTCATGTACATATTTAACATATAGGCTACAGGCATAATTTATTGTATACAGTATATTGTTAATTTGTTAACGTGGATAGAGAACTCAGCAGGAAACCGATGGAGTGCCTACTCCGGGTAGGGAATGAGTCCTTACCCCAAGTGAAGGAGTTCAAGTACCT
>JAODTR010047768.1:0-18638 GCA_025399935.1 Amblyopsis rosae | reverse complement strand
GGAATTGTTTGACAATTAAAATGCTATTTGGGATTGCATTTTCATTTGAATTTAGTCCTCTATGGACTTCCATAGAATATAGCATATGCATGTAATATATTAGTTTATTTAAATGTAATATATATTATATTATGTCTTTGTATTTGTAGTATGTACGATGTCATTGGAATAAAATGTATTAATAATATTAGGCTACATCAGCTGAAGGCTGATTAATAAACCGATCACACACATTTCTTGTGGCCCATACAACGTAAATAGGCATACTGTACAAGTATTTGGTTAGTACCGTACTTGATTTTAATTAAATACATTTTCAGCAACCACCATTCCCGTGTTCAAATGGCACGTGGTAGTTTAGATAACCATTTTTAAAAGGCATGTTGATCGTTAGAAGACCATTATTATACTATCACTGCGCAAACTGTAACCATGAATAGGATCGTGAAGCCCAGGTTGGTGTACGCTACTAGCAAGATAATAGGTCTACATAGTCTCTATAGCGCTCGTTCTCAACTGGCTATGCAAAAAAAAAAAAGTCACAACTTCAGTGAGAGCTGCTGCAAAGTCAGACTGTTTAGCACTACAGGCTAAGTAGTAGTTACTGTGGATTAACTGTAACCAAGGGCAGTTGCCAAACTTATATCACCAGCCAAATCATGAAGCTATTGGATAAAAACATGATGCAGCATATGAATATTTAGCTCTCTATGATGGCAATACTATGGCAATTTTGAATATATGCAAACCGATTTGGTATAAAAATAGTTTATTAAAAACACATTTCCTATAGCTGAAATATTGTAGATTACATGTCCATGTCTTTTTGCACTTTTAACAAATCATAAAAACACTTCAAACCATTACGAAAGAAATACATTAAAAAGCAGAGGTCTGGAATTGTTTTCACTTCCAAGTCAAATAGTTTCTCTCTGACAAATGAATAATTATACACAATCATTACAACTGGGAACTGAAAGACAAAAGCATATTTACAGTGGTATCTCCACAATCCCCAATGTTTATTTCTGCATTATAAAAAAAGTGGGGCAATACAGTTGGGCTTTTATATCAACTATGTTAGCAACATTATTAATTTATATGTATTTAGTTTGAACCTTTACGATTTGCAGGCTGAGGATGGATCACTATTTCATATTAACGGTTAAATTCTAAATTAAATAGGCAAAACCTTTTAAAAGTAGTAAATTACATTTGACAAGCTATTAAACGGGTTCAAACAATATTTCATGTCTCCACAACTGCTTGTTTACAATCACTCTTAATAGAGAATGTCACTGTAACTTTGTTAGTTTGTTTTAAATATTGCTTTAATCCAATTCTATTCAGAAGACTATCAACAGGTTCCGTTTGGCTACAAGTCCATAGTACTGTATTTTTAATTTGCTAACTATAAGCTATAATTAACTGACTTGCATCAATCACCCATTCAAATGACAAAGCTTAATGACACCATGTGTCAGCCACGGTCTGTTTAACTAATATGAATACCAACATACCTACTGTTTATACACAATAAACCAAAGCATGACAACTCACATTTGCGGTAAATAACGTTGCTGATCTTGTAACGGCTCTCAAGGTTCTCGTAGTCAATGTGTTGGATGCGGGAGAATTAGGCAGGCATAAAGAGCTGAGCCATTTTGGCCAAATTGTCACAGCAGATCAATTTGGAGCATCTCCCAAATGCCAAGGCTTGTATGCTCCTATCAGCAGTGGGTACCTACCAACAGTGGTCCAAGGATGGACAAAAACACAAAGTGACATGGACACCAAACGGTTCGATATAAAATGAGTATGTATATTCTAGAAACCAATTAAAAAATGAAATGCAAGTTTTATAATTGGCAATGATTCCAGGACAATTCCAAGGACTTCTAAAGAATGAATTAGATCATTCTAAATAAACACTGCTTTTTCTCACAAGTAGTCAGTGTATCAGTTTTTATGTAGGCCAACAAATATACACCTTCGGGTTAAAAGTGGGAGGGAAACGATTGAGAAATTCCTCTCATAAAATGTAAATAATCAGTGAATTGGAGGGATGGATTTCAAAGCAACATAGGTCCTTTTGAAACTATCCCTTTTCGGCTGCATTCATGCAGGTCAATAGGTTACCAGGTTATGTTATGAGATAAAAGAAAGAGTAAAAAACGAAATGGTAAGAGGTTTAAAACATATATTTAAAATGTTTTAGATTTACCTAGCCATCAAACAAAGAGGCTCATCTACAAACCAAAAAATACATGTTTTCCATATAACAGTTCGGGCTAAACCAGTACAACAGTGACCTTCAGTGGTGGATAGAACTCAACGACATGCATGTACCCTATTTATTCATAACCTAAATCGCTTACAGGAGGGAGATCGGCTCCAGCCTTTGAAGCCGACAGCTTATATCGAAACACTGCTGGCGTCACACCACAACTCTCACCTACAGGCTCTGTAGCATGGGACCCATTCATCTTGGCTAGACATAATGACAGAGGCTGTTATTCTCCAGAAACGTGTCATAACATAAACTGACAATTCTCCCCAGAACTAATGCGTCTATGTCATCTTGAGGTTAGAACGGCAAATCTCTGCCGTTTGACCTCATTCGGTGGTCTAGAGCAGTACCGGGGCGGGTCAAGTGGCTTTAGGATTCCGCCCCATGGGTTTTCTCTGTAGCGTCACTCTGAGCTGAAGCGGCGGGGTCAGCTGGCACTACAGGAGTCACTACAGGAGGGCCACAGGGCTCTGCTTTCTTACAAGGGTCTGTGTTGGGCTCCCCGCTGGATGCTGCAGTACCAGCCGGCGCCACACGGGGCTGCTCTGCGCCGTCGGAGTTACGGAGCCGGTCCATGTTCTCAAGCTTTGTGAGCCGATCGTCCTTGTCCCAGCGCGTGCTCCGCTCGCGTCTCTCGGGCCGCCTGGGCCTGTCCCCGTCCTTCCCTTCTTCTCTAGCCCTTCCCCGGTCCCTGCTCCCCACCTCCCCCCTGCCTGTCTCCCCTCCCTGCTCCCTCCCTCTCTCTGCTATGTCCCCCCTGCCTCTCTCCCCTGCCTGCTCCCTCCCTCGCTCTGCTATGTCCCCCCTGCCTCTCTCCCCTGCCTGCTCCCTCCCTCGCTCTGCTATGTCCCCCCTCCCTCTCTCCCCTCCGTCCAGCCTCCCTCTCTCCCCTGCCTGCTCCCTCCCTCTGTCTGCTATGTCCACCCTCCCTCTCTCCCCTCCGTCCAGCCTCCCTCTCTCCCCTGCCTGCTCCCTCCCTCGCTCTGCTATGTCCCCCCTCCCCCTCTCCCCAGCGTCGGCCCTGCTCCTCCCCCATTCCCTCTCCCCATCCTCATCGCGCTCCCGGTCGCCCTCCATGCTGCTCCGCCAGTCGTGCCGCTCCCTGTCCCTCTCCCATCCTCCGCCACCTCCTCGCTGATCAGCTCCTCGGTCCTCCTGCCAGCCTACGAGCCTCTCCCTCCCGTCCATACGCTCCCCTCCTCCCCCTCCCCCTCCTCCTCCTCCTCTCCCGCAGTCGCCGAACGGTCTACGGCCGCCCCCGAAGCCATGGTCCCTCTCCCGGTCCCAGTCCCTCTCTGGGTCTCGCTCTCCCCTGAAGGGCCTGCCCTCCATCTCCTCGGGCCCCTCCATGCCGTCCATCCCCCGGGGGCCCCCCGGCCTGATGAAGTGGGGTGGCGGGGGCCCGCGGGGCGGGAAGGGGCCCCTCATGGCGTGGGGAGGCCGGGGCATCCCGAAGACTCCCGGTGGAGGAGGAGGGGGCTCGTGTGGCATCATGGGCGGGCGCGGCCCCCTCTGCAGCATGGGGGGCATGCCGGGTGGGGGCGCCCGGGGGCCGTGGGGAGGGGGGAAGCGCTGCATGTGCGGGGGAGGGAGGACGGGAGGCCGTTGGAGGGGAATGATGCCGGGGCGCGCTCCCAGCAGACCCCCTGGAGGAGGGCCTGGTGGCGCCCCCATCTGGTTGCCTGCAGACACAGAAAGACCGTCATCACTAGGTCTACACACACACACACACACACACACACACACACACACACACGCACTGGACTGATAGAGAAGCATCACAAGCAGAACACCTAGGTAATAGTTCACTAGCAACATGTTTTGGTATTGTCATTACTGTGGGGTGAGGGTCTTAAATCTTAAGGCAGGGCGTCATTCATTCTCGAGAACGCTGGATAAATTCAAGATCAGATTGTTTCAGCATACACAGAAAGCTAAGATATCAAAATACGTGGAGATCATTTGTGAATTCGAGATACATTTTGTCATAAAGTGTGTTAGAAATAATTGCAATTAGCTTACAATAGCATGAAATGCATATTGTAAGTTTGTTTTCCTTGTATGTGAGCATTTTAGCAGTAGTGCATTTACGGAGTACATGTTTTTCACAAGAGCCTGTGAGTCACAAGGACTGTTACTAACCCATGGGACCCATTTGGTTGTTGTAGAGGTTGGGCCCCTCAGGACCCTCGTCAGGTTTTCTGTTGCCCAGGCCTGCATGATCTAAAGACCGGTCGTCATATCCTCCTTTAGAGGTATGTGGGGGGCCCATTGGCATACCACCTGGGGGAGGGAACCCTGGCAAGATGGAGGAAGACATGTTCACGTTAGTGTACGCCAAATATAGTGCAGCGGTCGTGTTCAAATTCACGTTTACTTGTTTACATACACAGTTGTTCAAAATTAAATTACATTTGCATCAAAGCCTAGAGTTTCTGCTTGGCAGAGGGTGTCTTGCGATGTCTACAGAGCCTTTTGGGGGAATTACCTAGTCATCATAGCATATGATGAGCATAACTTTGGAGACAAAGTTGAATCTATAGTCAATAAGAGCAACGTACACGTCGAGAGGGAGAAGAAAGCTTAACGCATGAGAATTTTAAACACACATGGAATTGTGCAGCACTCCATACGTATAATACCACAGAACTGTAGACCGAAAGATGTTTGTTTGTATTAATTACAATCACAAAGTACATGTTTTAAATCAATACGAGATTGAATATTTAGACAAATTAACTACTAATATTCCAATGTAATTGTCTCAGTTGTGTTGAACTGGTCAGTTTCTGTCAGCATACACACTTTGAATGTCCCTAATGACACCTTATAATAGTCCAGACTTTTATGAATCTATAAAAACAGTTAATAGAATAAATACAATACATGTTAGCAACAGCGAATACAGAACACACAAGGAGCACTTTTTTTCAGACACAGCCGGTGGCAGTGCTACCTGGTGGCATCTGCATGGGGTTGAAGCCAGGCCTCATGAAGTGGGGGGGGGGGACCCCAGGGGGGAAGGAAGGTGGAGGCATGCCCATGGGACCTGGGAAGACTGGAGGCTGGAGAGCACCGATGCCAATCAATGGCTGCTGCACTGGAGGGACCTGGCCACAAGATTAAGTAGCACAGCAACATGTTAAACATTCATCGCTTCCTTTAAATGAACCTAACCTTGTTGGAGAAACGAATACAGCACAGAAGTGCCAAACTCTGCAGTTCCTCAAATGGACTGATAAAATGTCAACTTTATTTTGTCTCTATAGCTAGTCTCCCTGTTTATGACTCAACTCTTTATGTTATAAAGGGTATGTCCATTTATATACAGACTATGGTGGAGACAAGTTCTCTCAATAGATACCATGTTGTCTAGCTACAGTACCACCTGCCTCTTCCACTATGCATTAATAACAGCATACAGTTAGTATATAGCATGTGTGCTGCAGGCTACAGAAGAATTACTGACCTGTGCAGGAGGAACACCGGCCACAAGGGGGCCCTGTTGGTCCTCAGACTGCTGTGGCTCTGAGCCCCCGTTGTGGGCAAGCTCCTTGGAATTCTCCAGACTGCTCTTCATTCCTCCCCATTCTAGAAAAATTATCACATTCAGATGCATTTTAAATTGCCTTTTAAAACAAAGTAATTACATCACAAAGTCACTTTTCTTCTATGTGCAAATATATAAAATAAAAGGATAGATTCTGATTATTCTTACAACCAGTGTTAATTTTGGCAGCAATATTAGATTTAGTCTTAGTGTTTAGATGAACATGCTTTATAGTTTTAGTCACATATTAGTCATTTTCATTTTAAATTGTTTGTCTATTTTAAATCAGCAAAAACAGAAAACATTTTCATCAAAGACAAGTCATCACATTTTAGTCAAAATATTTTGTCTCTTTAAACAAATGCAAAAGTCTAATACCGGTACATGCATATGGTAGCATAGACAGTCAAGCTATAACCCTTTATTCGATCATCCTGGTAGCACAATTTGACATGTCCTTTCAAATTAATTCATAAATTTTAACCTGGTAGGAAACTAAGGTAGGGAATCCAATTTGTAAAGAAGGTAAGGAAGGATTTGTTTACTTTTTAAGACCAGCCTGCGTATGGAATCAATATTGTTTTGTCAGATTGTCATACAATAGCGCGAAATGATAGTCATCTGTCGATCTGTCACTGCAGTCGTGAACGCAATCGTGACAAGACAAATTTTACATTGTGCTGCCCACTTATGTGTGCAGTTACGGTTAATCATACGGTCTCTCCAGCCATCTTAAACATTGTGCTGCAGCCTACACATTATGTGTGAACCTATGGTAAATAATATACAGGTAGAGTTTTAAAATTTAAGTGCGAAACTACGGTAAATAATATACAGGTAGAATTTTTCAATATAAATTAAACGTTTTCATCTCGTCAATGAAAATACATCTTAAATTTAGTCCTACATTTTATTATCTGTGATCTATTTTCGTCTCGTTAACATCTTGTTTTCATCATGGAAAAAGGGCCGTTGACTAAATTTTCGCAATAGTTTTCGTCAATGAAATTAACACCGCTTACAACACAAGATAATGCAAAAAAAAGTGTTAGACATTTAATGAATAAATTATAATAAATTAAAATAAATCTGACTCAAATCTAAAATCATAGGTGTGCTGAAACACTACACAACATTAAACACACTACAAATACTTTCAACACCACCAGTCACCACCAGCCCAACACCAGTGTGGAGTTACATTGAGGTAGGTCCGTGACATGGCTTTAATCAGCACCTGACACTTTGGTTACTCTGGACTCTGCAGTGAGCATTTACCAGGAGATAAGGTGTCGGCGTCCAGCATTCCACCTTCTTGCAGATCTTCCAGCTCGTCCTCCTTGAGTTTGGACCAGGGTATGTAAGTGACGCCCAGCTCCACATCCCAGTACTGCTTGTACTCCGACTTGATGCCCTTGTTCAAAGCCCACGCAATCTGGTGCAACCAGGAGAGCAAAGGCACTTGATTTTAAAGAGAATTTATCTTAAAATTGCTTACGGAGAAGCTCCCAACAAATCCAGATAACAACAACCCGTTTCATTGCGTTTCCTTACCTTGATGGATTTCTGGTTGACTTTGAAGGTGCCCCTGCCGAGCTTCTGCAGGGCTCTGAAGGCATCCTGCCTGTGAACCATGACTATGTAGGCACAGCCGCGAGGTGGAATCATCTGCATCGGCAGCCAGAGGGACAAGGGAACACAGACTGGCGTGAGTGAAAGACAATCAGCTGTCCCTACGTAGCTTCCGTCGCCTGTTTGGTGCACTCATGCTAGAGGACTCATGTCAACATGGTGTAGTTTGATCAAGGACTATGTAGCTCTGTGTGGCCACACTCACGTTGATGGAGTCGATCTGCCCAAACTCCTCCAGCAGACAGGCCACGTCCTGCTGATGTGTTCTCTTGTCCAGCTGACCCACCCACAGAGTGGTGCTGCATACTGGGGAACAGGGAGAGGAGAAACACACTAGATGGCTGCACGCGTACAAACACTGCTGTTTCAACGATGTGTTGGTGATATCTGGATTTAAATCATGTGTGTTCATCTCATGACATCTACCCAGGGCTGCTCAATTATGAAAGTCCTAATCTTAATCACGATTCATTTTGTCCATATTTAAATTCCCGTTTGCTCATCGACTTTTGTGAAAACACCTTCAACTGTGAAATGTCCCTTAATGCTTTTCCCGTTTATCTTGCACTTTCACCCCGGGAGGGGCAAAAGTGTGCGTGTCATTCAGAACCATGCACCATAACCACAGGGCTCACCACTTAGCGTATCGCTCTTTAGCTGCGGTAAACCTTTCTGACGTCTCTCGCGCTCCTTCTCCCGCTCCCTGCGCTCATGCGAGCGGGAGCGCGGGGAGTGGTGTCGGCGCTCCCTGGAGCGAGACCTCCTGTGCCGGGGTCTGCGCGTGCGAGAGTTGGACCGCGAGCGCTTCCTCTTCGGAGACCTGCGGGAAGAGGGGGAATACCTTCAGACAGAAGAGGGGGAATACCTTCAGACACGGGAGAGATCCATGCCTGTGGAAGTATCGCATGACATGCAGACACCTCTACAACAGTGGGACCTCAAGCTAACAAGATTATGTATATTCTTCCTTTTATCCTACTATAGAAACATGCCATACATTTGTAATGGGTAATATGTAAAGTAAATATGTACAGATACACAACTGTACAGCCACGGCCCTTTAGCAATTTGCTGCAAGTGTCACAATTGCAGATGAAAACAATCAAATTAAATTATAAAAAGGCGCGTGGGGGGCATCAACAGGATGTCAGATGAAGCATTTAGCAATGCTGGTTTGGGTGCAGGCTTCTAAGACAGGATGTGAAGCATTTCTAATCTTGAGAAATGTTCGAGAAAGAGACCGGGAGAATAAATGGAATAGCCACAAATAGCTACAGTGCATTTCCAATCTAGAATGAATCATATTGAGCCATTATTCTGCAGATACACACCTGGAGCCAGAGTGTGAGCCGTGGCCGTGCCTGCCGTCCCTCACCGGTGAGCAGTTCATGTCCGTGTCCTGTTCACAGGAAAGACACGGTCACCTGTAGATGTGACTTAACACGCTGCAGACGGCCCCTGCACTCAGCGTGGTGGAACGTTAACTATACGTTCACTTAAAAAAGGGCGGGGTCAGTCATTCCTTGCTAACATCGAGTACAAATCAAAACGGCATTGCGCCGCAGCGCCGCCTCACACACAAATGCACTGTGAAGCAAAGCGTAGTGCTACGGCTCGATACGGGCGGTGTTCGCCACTTGGTTTCTGTTACCATTCACAAACTATACCTTTAAAACAAATGGCAGTGAACTGAATGCTAGCTTACAAAACGAGGAGGAGTTGGGCTGTTAACTGAACAACGTTCATATGGCTAACAACAACAACAACGCAATCGTTTGTGTTTTACTGCTGTATATTGTTTCAACTGTACACATGTACAAGATGATGGTAGATGGTATTTATAATCAGCCTAAAGTTATCTGACAGGTTTATTGGTGAATTAAGGGAAAGAATAGTTAAAATAATAATATGCAAACTGGTAGCATTAGCCTAGCCAGCTAAAATACTGTTAAAGTCAATGCAGGAAGGTAACCGCTTACGTGTCAAACGTTGTCTCAATCCTTTGTTGTTTTCACAAGAAAGCAACCCATATTGTTTCCCTTACCCTTCAGTGGTCATTTTAAATCTACGATTCCTTTCCCGATGAATTAAAATAAACACTGGCACAAGTTACAACCATACCTCATATATGCGGTCTATAACGTGTGGGCGTGTAATATATAGGCAACATACAGTACCTCACACGTAGAGACATAATATGAGAATGATACAATTTCGTTTATAATGTATAATAATTAATTATGAATAGAAAGGCTTGCACAACTACAAAAAAAAAAGAAAAATCACTTTTTAGAAAATACTAATGCTTTATAGACCTATGAGTTGTTATTTGCAGCTGTTTTTTTTCTTCTTGTATTTAGATTAATTGCTATCGGGTGTTTTGGCTCCAAACTATTGATATTAGATCGGCCTTTAAAAATCTATCGGTCGACCTCTACCACTAATACATATAAAACACCCTACAGGTTTCAAATATGCACCTATACTTCCTACACGTCATTGAGAAACACTGGCCATAGCCCTTAAAGTAGTTCACGAATGTTGCAAACGTTTGGGGAAAGGTTAAAACGTGAATTGAATGTTCAAGTCCACAGACCGCAACCCAGTATCACAAAACCCGCTGTGTTATTGGGCAGCATTGATGACACCTTGGCTCACTGTACCTGTTGTTGGTGGGCTGCGTTGTGGGGAAGGAAGCCTCCTGGGAAAGCTGCAGTTCCAGCAGAGCCAGGTAGAGGTTGACCGGGCTGGGGAACCATCATCATCCCTGGGTAACCCTTGCCAGGCTGTAGCCCATAACCCTGGAGCTGACCGTTGGGAGCCAGAGAACCCTGCAGCACAGACAGGTGCATTGTATTGGTATCATGTCTCATAAGATGAATGGAAACATTATTACAGCATGAGCAATGCTGCTGGTATCCACCCATGCTACGGTTAGCATAGATATTAAACTGTGGTGGTTGCTACACACTATAGAAAAGTTGTCGATAATGTGTGTTAAAAACAAATAAACTTAATACATAATATTGTTTTACAAACATTAAAGAGGAAGTTTTGCATAAACATAAAATAAAAAGATTTTTAACCAAGCCACTTCGAGTACATCACAAATATAGTCGGGCATGATCATGGCTCGCTCCCTTTACCTGCTGTGAAGGGTCCTGCCCTGTAATGTTCATCATTTGGGGTGTAAAGTGCTGTGGGAAGGACTGCTGCATACTGCCAAGAGAAGCACAATCCATCAGCCTCAATTTAACCAGCTCCTCCTGTGCAACACAAACATTGGGCCAGATGTACTCACAAGGAAGATGAGGTCTCCTCCTTTTTGGTTTCGTCTCCTCCCTCGGGCTCGTCGTCATAGTCGAAACGGTCAAGTAATGTCTAAAAATAAATAAATAAATAAATAGCATTACATTTTTTTTTTTTTAAACTCTATGGAGGGTAAGGATTGTAACAAAATAATAAACAATACTGCTCTGCATGGAAGGCTACATTCTCTTCAGTTCCTCAGTGACTATGCATAGTCCTCGGTCTGATATTTTAAAATAAGAAACTCACAGACACCTTATCAAAGGCTGTCTTCTGCTGGAGGTGCTGTGAAGACAGAACGTGGTGTGGAGCACCCAAGCCAGAGGAGATGTTCTGGATGTGTGGCTGGACCAGAGGCTGGACGTGGGGCTGGACTGGAGGCGGGGCGTGGGGCTGCAATGGAGGCGGGATGTGGGGTTGGACTGGAGGTTGGGCGTGGACTGGAGGTTGGGCGTGGACGTGGACTGGAGGTTGAGCATGGGGGTGGGGGTGGACTGGAGGTTGAGCATGGGGGTCGGGGTGGACTGGAGGCTGGGCTTGAGGCTGTGCTGGAGCCTGGGCTGGAGGATGGGCATGGGACCTCACTGGCTGCTGCTGGAAGTTTTGGAGCATCTGCTGAAGCTAGGGTTTGCCAATGATAAAGCGAAAGGGCAGCATGAAACCAGGACAAGTCAAACCTAGCCTCTGATGAGAAGGCTAAACGCAAACACACACACACACACACACACTCACTCACCTGCTGACCCTGCGATGACTGGAAGAGCTGTGCCACGGCAGCAAAGGCATCTGCGTTCTGTAGCTCTGGGACGGATGTGGTGGCATTTTCCGCTGCCACAGCAACCGGCTCTTTGGATGGAGTTGGGGGAGAACCTCGAGGGACACAAATGGAATTGGTTATGATGACGGGGATGATCGGAGAAGTGGGTGGGGAAGAGTTTGCATCGCCAGTCCACTAACCTGGATCGTCTGTGCTCATGAAGGCCTCAGCAGCACTGCTAGAACCAGCTGCCATGTCCAAAAGGGGCTGAATCACGTCGATCTTGAACACACCATTCTTCTGCCACAGGTTCAACACCCGAACGATCTTACTCTACACGGGAGAGAAAGAATGAAAACAGTTTTTTTTTTTTTAAACAGAGCACAAGCACCCACAATTCAAAACAACAGAGGCCATGTTAAACTTTAACATGTACACTACCACCATTCAGAGGATCAGGGTCACTTTGAAATTATATCAATAGATTTTTTTTTTTTTAAGAAAAGCAGATATTTTGCACATTAAATGTATCTGAAATGCAATACTGTAGACAGTTAAAGGCATAGTCAGTCAGTATCGGGAACGCTTGCAAACTTTGGGCTCAAATCATAACAATATCCCTCTGCAAGCGCCATCACCGTCCGGCCCCACACATCGAAACGCATTGTGAAGCAAAGCGTAGTACTACAGGTTTGTTGATGTAAAAGGTGTTAGCCACTTTGTTTATGTTACTATTTACAGAGCCAGGGCTGTGTAGAAGTATCAGATCAGCTTGCAATAGCTGGCATTACCTTTAATGTTACAAATTACTATCATAACTAGAAATGTCTGATTTTACACAGGGACATTTTCAGCAACCATCACTCATGTGTTCTAGTGGCATGTTGTTTTAGCTAATAAAGACACCCAAAAACATTTAAAAAAAGCAAACTAATCATTCAAAAAGGTTTGTGCAATTATGAGAGTTTATCAGGATTGGTGGGTTTGACTTAAGGCTTCAAATGTTCAGAAACAAAGACCTTTCATCAGTAAACTATGATATTGACAATATGTGATAACATATCAAAACAACACATTTTCGACAGTCATATTGGACTGGTACAACAACAGTAATTCTAAACTACCGAGGAGGCATTGTTTTTTCCCACTAATGTTTCATCTTCGATGCCTATTAGCCACACATCTTATTTTTCTGTTTAAATCAAACACAACTAAGCCAAACAGCCAATGGACGCATCTCTCCACAAAACAAAACTGAATATTGCACTTCCTACATATGATATTGCGCAACGTGATATTGCGATAAGGATACTGAGTCGATATATTGTGCAGCCATATAAACTAGTCAGTCTATATACTAGTCAGTTTTTCTCTGAGAAATTAAGGCTATTGATTTCATGTGAGATATTGCCATGTAAATGCCAGCCAAGTGTCATCCACAGGGTACGGCATGACGTTGCAAAATAGAGCCAACTCCTCCTTTATTCCAAGCAATACTACTCACCCTATCTTCCATGGGACACAGGCAGAGGTTCTCAAAAGTTCCAGTGATGTTTTTGGTGAACCGTGGGCCAAACACATCTTTGTCTGCCCCAAACTGGTGTCTGGATTGTCTAACGATGGAATCCACCACATACAGGCCAGCAACCTTGTACTCTGGTTTACACTGAGGGGAGGGACGACAACAGATGCTTTAGAGAACACACAAAACAACATGAGTGTCTGAAAGTAAGTAAGATGGTGACAAAAATGGGTTTACCTTTTTGACAAACTTTTCCACAATCTGGACAACATGCTTGTACAGCTAAAGCAGAGCAGAGACAGACGTTATAAAAAGTCAGGAGAATAACCAATATAAAACTGCAAAGTAATGTTTCATTAATCACATGCATGTTAAGTCACATCACATTTAAAGACAATGAACTGAGAAATCGTGACAAAGGTCTGTCATGTCTTACTTTCATAGCTTTAATGGCCGATTTGGTAATGGAAATCATCTTTGCCCGAGAGATGGGCGGCCTGGAATCCATCAGTGAGAACAACTAGACAGGTAAGGTGTTAAGAAATAAATTAATTAAACGTTAAGTAATAATGTGTGCATGAAAACAAACCCCAACGATGGGATTAAAATGATGTGTCTTGTGCAATTTTTGATAATAATTGATGTAGATCACAAATGCACATTATGAAAATAAATGTTAGCATGTAACATGTGGGAGGTTGTGTTTTCCTCAAACTCACATCCAAGGGTTAAAACCCAGATCTTGACCCTAGCCCTATTATCAAACTAACTAAAAGCAGTTTTCCAATCGCCATAAAACCCCAGAAGACAAGCATGCATAATCAGTCATGTTATCACATGTTTTATGTATTCACTAATGTGCTCGGATATTTTGGACAAACAACAACAACCAATCTCTCTTAACTGTTTGCGTCCCATGCTGTTGACTTCCATTATAGTGCTAACAATACGGTACACATTGAGGAACCATATCTGAATGCGTTTAGTAGCAGCAAGATACAACATATTACCAGCATCCTTCAAGTATGGCAATATAATTACTTTATTAAAAACGGTTGGTAGAATACTAATTTATAAACAATCTAACTTGGAATCTGATACAGGCTATTCTACTACACATCGTCTAGTTAGCTTCCCCCAACTTTGTGCCAAGTGTTGCGGCTACATCACGAGCTTGCTAGCGTTAGCCTTCAAGCTAACCTTGTAAGTTTGCAGCAAGTTCTGAGATTTGTATCACCGGCGGTAGTCTATAATGCAAATATAAAAGGCTAGTATTAGCTCAGTGAACTGAGACGTAAATAAATACATCGGACAAGTTAGCTTAATACTGCCACTTGTTCTAACCTCCTACCATCAGGTGTCGTGAAGAAATGACCCCCCACCGCCTAATTCGTGCTTTCAAAAGAGAAGATATGTTTACAAATTACAGTTGTAATGTCGACCCATCTTGGTGGGCTACTATATTTTAGAATAATATATAATTCTAAAGATAAAATGCAAAAATATTATGGAGATTAATAATTTCGACGAGGAAAACATTTTAGGCACAACACTTTCCTTCTCCACTGCCTCAACTGAGCTAACGTTAGGAGCTGCATGCAAGACCATCCCTCTGACTCGGTGAGAACATACATATGGAGTCATCTTACCTCGTGGTTAAATGCATTAACTGCGTCCATGATTGCCCGGTGATGCCAGTCTTACCCTAAATACACAATTCACCAGTAAAATCGGTGTTTATTTGGGGCAGGGCTAGTACAACATGTCCGCTCCAAATGGCTAACGTTAGCCAGTCTAGCTGGTTAGGCTCGGCGGGCACGGTGCAAAGCAGGATGGGATTGATTGTTCCATTTTTTATTATTGCCACCAGATGGCGAACTCGAACTGATTTAGACGATACGGTACTCCTAAATGAGTGGTGGTTAGGTTGTGTTGGGTGCCTGTGCATGTTGGGGTGGACGGGAATGAGGAAGTGGATAGGGTGACAAAGTGTGCGTCTAGGAAGAGCGACATCGATGTGAGGGTGCCGTATGGGCGGGGGGGGGGGCAAGTTAAGGCGCTGGTCAGGAAGGGCGGGATGGCCCGTTGGCAGCTGCGGTGGGATGGGTGTGTAACGGGGACAGGGTACTATGGGGTGCAGGCTGCGGTTAAGGTGGTTGTGGTGAAGCGGGCCTGTAGGACTCGGAGGGATGTGGTGTAAGGCTGCGTTGCTGAAGTTGATGGGGAAACATGTATGGAAGGTTTGATGAGGCCAGGGACAGGCTATATCGGCTGGTTAAGGAAGAAGGGAGGCGGTGGGGTTTGGCAGGAGTTCTGGGTGGTGGGTGTGGTGTCGAGGTCGGTGTTACGGTTTGTTAAGGATGCAGGTTTAGGGGCTAGAGTTAAGAGTAGGGAGGCCGTGACCGGCCTCACACTCCGGTACAGTAGGTGGCGGTGCACCTTTCAGTTGGTTGCGATCCGCCATTAAACCCCACGGAAGAAGAAGAAGACGAAGAAGAAGAAGCCGGTTACACGCAGGCCTAGCCTATTTGTTGTAGGCCGATTTTCCATACAATAAATTCTCCAACAAAACCATAGAAGAGAAAAAAACAAAATAGGCTTTAGGCATATTACTTGATTATTGACATTAATGTCAATGACGTCTTCACACCTGAAAAATTAGACTACATGATAAAAAAATAAAATTATATATATATATATATATATATATATATATATAGGTTATCTAAATTAGGCGATTAAACAAGCATAGCAGACACGTTTAACCAAAGCAACTTACAATTTCCACTATGTCTAAGTTGAACATCTTAGCAAGGTAGGACTAGCCTCAAAATAGCATAACGGGTTGAGATTTGAACTTAGACAAAAATAAAGTTATTTGCTATGGACTGACGTAATGGAAAGTCCAAGTTGCCTACATCTCCACGTAGTACTGAATTGTATCAATAGGCGGCAGTATATGCTTAGGCAGTAGCCTATCACGTTTTCAGCCAACCTTTGGTAGAGGGTGTACTCTGTCCAGGTTTGTGAGATAGGTGAACGGTTGAACCATACACTATTATATAGCCTATATGCCTACAATTTCTATTCGCCTATTAAGTCAACCAGCCCAAGCATCCAACCCATGCACCCAACACGTTACTGCATCAGGCTGTATAGCCTTCTGAAATATGAATTAACATATTCAGGTAAGATGAGGTAGGCATATGAAAATATATAATGTAATCCAATTAAGTAAGCCTATACAATACATTATGCATAATACAACATCACAACCAACCAGAAGTGGATATTTGGCTATACATTTAAACATTCTGAAGTGTAAGATGCTTTGCTATTACACCATGCTATTACCATATTATTGATACCCTACATTATGACACCCTGACAGTGTATAGGGCTATTGTAATTTTCTAATTTGGCTCAAAAACAAGAATGATCGATTGTTAAACGTATAGCTACTATTTAAATTGCTAAACCGCTATAAAAATGCAGTCCATAATATGTTGATTAATATATTGCTGTTGACTATACCAACCACCAAATAGGCCTTTAGGGTGAATGGATAATTGCGCACATTCTACTGTAGACACCAAATTTTATTCCACCACATATGATTTGGTGTTACTCAAATTCTAATATCACTGATAGTGACATTTCTCAGGCAAACGTGTTCTTTGTTCGTCGCACTGGGGATGAGCGCACCGCCGAGACCACATGGGGCACACTCCCTCCCCCCCTCTTTCCCTTTATGCAGTTGGTCGTTGCTGATTGGATTAGCGGATACCTTACTTGTCAAATCAGGTGCTTTTTCTCACAAGAAGAAACGCCCACAATGACAACCGGGAAAGTCACTTCAAATTGAGCTAGAACACGTTGAACACACTGCATTCACCGCTATCAGTAGACCGGCGCGTATCGGACAGCGTCCCATGACTGAAAATGTGTTTTTCTTTCACAGAGTAGACACATTGACATAGGTTTCATTATTTGGTAATTATTTAACTTTATATCTTGAGCTAGTTAAGATTATACAATTGGTGTGTAACTAATCAGAACTTCAGATACGCTTGCTGAATGTATTGGGTGAACAGGTGGCGCGGTCTCCAGTTTCCAAATAGCTGACATTTGGAACGAGAGCAACTAAGACGCCGACACAGATTGGAATAACTTCAAATGCATGGGAAGTATAGCAGCTGAAACTTAAAGGAGAGAGCTGTCGACATAGGAGTGTAATTATACTATTCGAATCAGGAGATTTCCAGGCGCAGTTATGGACAGCGAGATGCTGGTTGACGGCAAACGTTTATCTGAGGGTAAAACCCCACTTTCAACTGGGAATGAGAACAGTCTTCCTGACTCTTTCGGCAGTCCTCCCGCGGACATCCTTTCGAACTTTTACCACACCAAGCGAGTTGGGAACTATCTCATCGGAAGGAAGCTTGGAGAAGGGTCGTTTGCCAAAGTTAGAGAGGGTCTCCATGCATTGACTGGAGAAAAGGTATGGCCATTAGTTAAACGCAACAGAAAACTTGATTTGCTCTTTGTGGGGTTTTGTGTGTTGGCTACATTTATTGTCAACTATAATATAAACCTAATAGGCCTAGGTATAGGTTAACATTTTTTACACACTGATGCTCTTTTCCCAGAGAGCTATTTTACAAAATGTACATGTTGTTTAATTGGTGTATTTTTGCATTTTTTATTAAGCGAGTTAGTAGCCTGTTTTATTTTGAAAACTTGTCTGTTCAAAAATAATAGGCCACTTTCACTTAGCACTAATTTACTAGTATTATGTAATTTGAAAAACATATTTAAATTATTGATGTCCTCGTTGGCTAATCGTCTACTCTATTTTATTATGCGATTATCCAAAGAGCCGTACTATTTTACAGTATGGCTAGCATATTTAACAGTGACTATCTGTTATTATCTATAAATCATATATTAAAACATAGTAATGCTTCTATAATTAGGCTATAGCTTAAACTGAAAGCAGAATAATTCGCTTTACGTAGATAGCGTACAATTCTCTGTAACGTTCTGGATCTGTTGTGTCTAACACAAATGTGCATAACAGGACATGCTGTTGAGCCAATCTGTAGAAATATTTACTTGTTTGTGCGTGAGAGTGAGAAACAACACAACGAGCATTGTCTAAAGCGGCAATGATGAGAGACGGCTTCAAATGGACCGATCAATAGTCCTGCGCTGGTAAGGCTCCGTAGCCTAGTTCTGAACACGGGCTTTGTCTGCCGTTGGTGATCTCACTGCTGTGGGCGCGCATGGCTCTTATTGGAGAAGACAGTAAATTACCCAGCCAGTGGGAGCACTAGGCTGGCACTTGCATATGAACGATGCCTTTGATAAATGTCCCCGTTCTCATCAGGATTCTGCCAGCGCGGGGCTTTGATATTGGCTGCCATAGGCCACTGGTTGCCTTTGTCTTGCTCAACATTTGCATATGTGCAAAAATAAGCAAACGTTTTTAAATGTTTTTGCGTGTGCATATCTACGCATAGATACATCTACCCAATTAACGTTGCTATATATATATCTATGGGGGGAAAGGGGGGTG
>JAODTR010047747.1:0-18640 GCA_025399935.1 Amblyopsis rosae | reverse complement strand
CGTGGAATTGTTTGACAATTAAAATGCTATTTGGAAATGCATTTTCATTTGAATTTAGTCCTCTATGGACTTCCATATAAAACGTCGGAGGACTATCAATTTCTCTTTTTTTTGTAGAAAATTCTTCCACCTTCTGAACCCGCCTTTGCAATTATAATGAATGGAGAGGGGCTTGTACAGAGAGAAAGGATTGACATTGCGTTCGGCCAATAGCTGCCTACCAGAAAAGCTTCAGTTAGGAAGATTCCAGACGGTTCTGGAAGCTCATGATTCTCGAACACCCCGAGAGCGGTACAAAACCAGCTCAACCTCCCTTTCGCCATCGTAATTCACATTGACCGGGACAGAGTAGACAGCCTATTTCAGAGTGAACCTCGAACACCCCGAGAGCGGTACAAAACCAGCTCAACCTCCCTCTCGCCATCGTAATTCACATTGACCGGGACAGACAGCCTATTTCAGAGTGAACCTCGAACACTCCGAGAGCGGTACAAAACCAGCTCAACCTCCCTCTCGCCATCGCAATTCACATTGACCGGGAAAGAGTAGACAGCCTATTTCACAGTGAACCTCGGTTTACACTGAAGAGCAAGGTAAGTAGATATGGCACCTTTCAAACATGCAAATAAATAAAAACATTAAAAAACAGGATTGTCGTTATACTTGTTAAATATTATTGACTAATGTGATATCATTATTATAATCTATAATTAGGTTAAAGTAACCAATTTGAAATATAAGACAGTAACACGTTGTAGCCGAATTGCGACATTTGTGAAACTTCATAAGTACATTTTATTGACCAACAATAGCCTACATTTCAATACATTAATACAATTGTATGTGAATTTGGTGCCATGTAATAATAATTGCGGGAGCCTAATTTCATTTCAAAACTTTTATTTTAATAGGCTACGTGATTTTCACGACAAATTAATGGTAAATACTTTTTTTGTTTCTTAATTTCAAGCCTATAGGCATAGCAGCCACATAAAGCATGCTACTGTACGACACGTGTTAACCAGGAATTAACGTTGTCTTGCGTTTCTGAGGAACTTCACACAATTATACGTTATTGCTAATGATCTCTATTAGCTTTCTAAATAATGACTGATAATTTACGGTCGTCTGTAACCCTGTAAGGAGGGGCTTGCTATTTCACACATTACTTCGGACAAGTCCTGGTATTTTCTAGAATCATGCCATTATTCGCTATAACCGGCAGATGGAGCGTTTGTTTTCTGATGCTGAGATGCACTTCATTACTACGTACTGTATGCGCGCCATTCTCATTGACCAGCAGCACTCGCAAAAAGAGTTTGCGTAGATTTTGGATCAGCAATTATTTTTTTCAATAAAATATTATCTCAAGGCAGAAAGTGCTGACTAGTGTCCTTCTATAAAATGTATTGTAGAAATGTACAGCTACCGGGAGAGGAAGGATTGCTTTCGTGACACCTGGCTTATAAAGGATCAGCCTGTCCTCAACCACATAGCCTATCACTGCTGCTGATAGATCTCTGTTTTCTCAAACAAATTAGTTGCCAAAGATAGCACAAGAAAATACTGAGGAGAATACTATATATTCCTAATACAAATTTATAGAGTGTGTATAATCGTGGTACGATTTTGTGGCAATTGAGAATGGCATTGGTTGCTTTTCCTGTTAAACACAACTTTCACAATATAAGACTTGTATTCAGAGCATTTTTAATTTTTCTTACAGTATGCTTTGATAGCACTGTGATTCCTGCTAATATGAAACTAGTCCTGTACAGAATAATGCTACACAGCTAACATCACATTTCTAATATTGATGTGCCTTGTTTTTTGTTTTCTCAGATGCCTGAAGCTCACGACCAGCCGATGGAGGAGGAAGCCGAGACCTTTGCATTCCAGGCGGAGATTGCTCAGCTGATGTCTCTGATTATCAACACCTTCTACTCAAACAAAGAGATCTTCCTCAGAGAGCTTATCTCCAACTCCTCTGATGTAAGCCTGTTATATTACTAATATAGTAATGTAGCATGATTACAATTAACAGGTAATGTGAAACTGCAAGTCCACAGAAAATGTATTGCCAAAACAATGTAATACAACTCCCCATTTAAAATATATGTAAGATACTGTACATAAGTTACTCTAATACTCTTTGGCAGACAACAATAATGGTCTAATAAATATATGTCAGGTTGCCATTTTGTCTGTATACTTTTATTACAACCTACTCAATATTACATCAATGGGAGTTTCTCAATGTTGATTTATTTTTGTCTCTTTAGGCCCTGGACAAAATCCGATATGAAAGCCTCACTGACCCTTCAAAGCTGGACACTGGCAAAGACCTCAAGATTGAAATCATTCCCAACAAACAAGAGCGCACATTAACTTTGATAGACACAGGTATCGGCATGACCAAGGCCGACCTGATCAACAACCTGGGAACCATCGCCAAGTCCGGCACCAAGGCCTTCATGGAAGCACTGCAGGCTGGAGCTGACATCTCCATGATCGGCCAGTTTGGCGTGGGCTTCTACTCAGCCTACCTGGTGGCAGAGAAGGTCACGGTCCTCACCAAGCACAATGATGACGAACAGTACGCCTGGGAATCCTCGGCTGGGGGCTCATTCACCGTTAAAGTGGACAATTGTGAGTGCCGTCGGGGTCAAAAGTCATATTAGCTTACCATTTGGTATTGAGCGTTAATTGCTGTGTTTTTAGGGAAATGTGACCATAAATGTGATAACTTTTGCAGCTGAGCCTATTGGACGTGGCACCAGAATCATCCTGCACCTCAAGGAAGACCAGACAGAGTACATCGAGGAGCGACGGATCAAGGAAATTGTGAAGAAACACTCGCAGTTCATCGGCTACCCCATCACGCTCTTTGTAAGGCGCCATCTTGGAAATGAGATCTGATTAGATTTGCTACTAAACAGAATGCAACAGATAGAACACAGCAGGCCAAGTCTTAGAGTCAGCATTGGTCCTTATATATAAATCAACCACCATTTAAATAGAGACCTGTGAATGACTATTATGTTTCAGGTGGAGAAAGAACGTGACAAGGAGGTGAGCGATGACGAGGAGGAGGAGAAGAAGAAGGAGAAGAAGGCGAAAGACGACGACGACGAGGAGGATGAGGATGACGAGAAGGACGACGACAAGCCAGAGATTGAGGACGTCGGCTCCGACGAGGAACACGACCAGGACAAGAAGAAGAAGAAGAAGAAGATCAAGGAGAAGTACATCGACCAGGAGGAGCTCAATAAGACCAAGCCCCTGTGGACGCGTAACCCCGACGACATCACCAACGAGGAGTACGGGGAGTTCTACAAGAGCCTCACCAACGACTGGGAAGACCACCTGGCTGTCAAGGTAAAGAGAGGAGGACAACATCCCCGTCCCCCCTTCCCCCCATAACATTAAGCTATACGAGCTTGTCACCGATTAACCAATGTATCAACCTTTCCCCCTGTAGCACTTCTCCGTGGAGGGCCAGCTGGAGTTTCGCGCCCTGCTGTTCGTGCCTCGACGCGCCCCCTTCGACCTCTTTGAGAACAAGAAGAAGAAGAACAATATCAAGCTGTATGTGCGCAGGGTCTTCATCATGGACAACTGTGATGAGCTGATCCCAGAATACCTCAGTGAGTCCAAAGCAACCCTAACTGTTAATACTGTGTAACTGCACTCCAGCTCTGAGCCTGACTCCACCCACTGCACATATTTGAAAATACTCAAACGTAGTCAAGGAGCTGAGTAAGGGGAGGGGAGGGACTCCATTACTATAACATTAAGCTTTTAATTTGATGGCGCACGAGCGGACAATAAGTACACTTGGCCCATAAAATAGAGATTTTTCTCAAAATTTAGATTTTGTCAGTATTGCAGTATTTCTCATTCGCTTTGGTACATTTTCCAAGTACAGTAGAAGCATTGCTTGTTAACTGACGAGTCTGTATTCTCCCTCAGACTTTATCAAGGGTGTGGTGGACTCTGAGGATCTCCCACTGAACATCTCCAGAGAGATGCTACAGCAAAGCAAGATCCTGAAGGTCATCCGCAAGAACCTGGTCAAGAAGTGCCTGGAGCTATTCACAGAGCTCTCAGAGGACAAAGACAACTACAAGAAATGCTATGAGCAGTTCTCCAAGAACATCAAGGTGCGGTGACTTCAGTTGTACTGGGAATGCTGTGAAGTGGAGTCCAATTACACAATGTCTGATGCACCATGACCTTATTCATGATTTGGTAAAGTTAAAGTCCACCACAATCATCAAACTGTTTTGAATATAGAACTTTAGTAAATAGTTTACCTGTTATAATTAATATTGTCAAGACAAACTTGTAGAGGTGTAATAGTAGCCACCTGTCATATACCCTCGCCATATTGGCAGTAATAAGCTGCTTTAAGAACTGTTCAGTAGAGCCTGACATTTTGTTGGGATTCCCACGGGAATACATTTTTCTATCAATCTCGTAAAACAGGCGGGATGGGAAATCACTACCGCTCGGAGAGGGCGGGACATGAAAAATAAAGACACGTAGAATTGCTCTTATATTGATACTTATTGACTGTGCAGTGCTACGAAGAAATCGGCCTGCTCCATGAATAAAATGATATCCGTATAGCATGCGTAGTGTTGGCGTGTATGAGGCAGCCACATAATCACTATTCTGCTTGGTAGTTGTAGTATTTCATGCGATTATGCATAATGTCCGCATATGAGCATAGACTGCATCCAACACCAAATCCCACATTTCCTAGTGAATAATCCCAAAGTCAAGAAATTGAAGCATTGCATGCTGAGCTCTGCTTTGAATCGAGCCCTGGAGGAAGAAAATAACAATATTACATAGCGTAATATATTGTTTATGTATGAAATTGTCTCCCAAGATAGGCAAAATCCACTCCTGTGTCATGCTCTAATGCTCAGTCAATAACATGCATAACAGGACATGTGCAACATGGTATTCCATTTGTTTAACTAATTTGTTAATTTTGAGTCACAAACCAATGGTGTAACTGTTCTTCTAGCTTGGCATCCACGAGGACTCGCAGAACAGGAAGAAACTGTCTGAGATGCTACGTTACTACACCTCTGCATCAGGAGATGAGATGGTTTCCCTGAAGGACTACGTCACGCGCATGAAGGACTCTCAGAAACACATCTACTATATCACTGGTAAGGATGGTCTGAATTTAAATGAAATGAAACGCAGTATAAATGTCTAAGGCTGCTATTATTATTATTATTATTATTATTACAGGCGAGACCAAGGAGCAGGTTGCCAACTCTTCCTTTGTGGAGCGCCTCCGTAAAGCTGGCCTGGAGGTCATCTACATGATTGAACCCATTGACGAGTACTGCGTCCAGCAGCTGAAGGAGTTTGAGGGCAAGAACCTAGTTTCAGTGACCAAGGAGGGCCTGGAGCTGCCAGAGGATGATGAGGAGAAGAAGAGGCAGGAGGAAAAGAAATCTCAGTTTGAAAGCCTGTGCAAGATCATGAAGGACATCCTGGACAAGAAAGTGGAGAAGGTGAGAAGACTATCAGATTAGATTTTACCCCATTCATCTGTTTGGGCTTCATTGATCTTTGTTTCTAATGTAAAGAAAATGGCATTATCTTCTTTTTTTCTTTGTCTCCTCAGGTCACGGTGTCCAACCGGCTGGTGTCTTCCCCGTGCTGCATTGTGACCAGCACCTATGGCTGGACGGCCAACATGGAGAGGATCATGAAGGCGCAGGCCCTGAGGGACAACTCCACCATGGGCTACATGGCGGCTAAAAAGCACCTGGAGATCAACCCCGACCACCCCATCGTGGACACGTTGCGGCAGAAGGCTGAGGTGGACAAGAACGACAAGTCTGTGAAGGACCTTGTCATCCTGCTGTTTGAGACCGCCCTGCTGTCCTCGGGATTTACCCTGGACGACCCGCAGACGCACTCCAACCGCATCTACAGGATGATTAAGATGGGCCTGGGTGAGCAGCTGTGTGCATTTATGTAACTTGGTCAGATAGATCAGGGGTTCCCAAACGTTTCCGCTCACGACCCCCAAAATAGCTATGCCCAGAGGTGGTAGGAGCATGAGCTTGTTCTCTGTGTGTGTTGGAAAAAGTATCTGATACTTCTACACAGTCCTGGCTCTGTAAATAGGAACATAAACAAAGTGTCGAACATCGCTCACAACAACAAAACCGTAGCACTACCCTTGTTTCACAATGTGTGAGGCGGCTATTGTTCTGATTTGAGGTCGAAGTTAGCTATTCTCGAGAGCACATGCTAACTCTGCCTTTAATTGTTACAGCATGCACACACTATTAGGAGTGACACCTTATATGCACTATTTAAAGTCCACTGCAAAAAATGGCTCTTAAAAATATGATACAAGGTCATATTTGCTCATAAATAAATAAATCTGGAGTCAGCAATGCTGGATAAATATTTGACATTTGAACTTTTATCAAAACAAACCCACCTTTCCCTTCAATGCCACAGGTTGCGCCCTCAGAAGCCCCGGCGTTAAAAAAAATCTCAATAGATTAAAAAATAGTTTTTTAAAAAATGTTTTCTAAATAAAATTGGAAATAATAAGATGGATAGTTAGGTAATTATCTAGACTTAAGTGTGTGTGTGTGTGTGTGTGTGTGAGTGAGTGAGTGAGTGAGTGAGTGAGTGAGTGAGTGAGTGAGTGAGTGACTGACTGACTGACTGACTGACTGACTGACTGACTCATGGCCTTGTTTATTCTTCAGGTATTGACGAAGATGACCCGACCATGGATGAGCCTGCCTCTGCTCCTGCCGAGGACATGCCTCCGCTGGAAGGGGACGATGACACATCCAGGATGGAGGAGGTTGACTAGGCTGGCCCACTTTCATCGGCCTGCTAGTATACTGCAGTAGACTTATAGGAAGACGTTTGTTGTTCATCTTAACTTGAATTTCCTTTGCATCAATGAGTCCAATATGCAGTTAATATTTATCCCCTAGAATGTGGGACTTTTGTTTTGTTAAAATCGCCACTTTTTGTATATTTGGTTGTATCAGATTTATTGTTTTGCACATTCCAACATTCTGTGTTAATGGCTTTCACTGTAAATAAGAACTAAACTGTTAATTTGAAATGGTGGGCATGAAATAAAGTTCAACTGCTAACCAGAAAATGTTAAATGAATGCTGATGTATTTTGCTTGCCTCCAATGGTGTATGCTATTGCAGTGCTCCTCATTAATCAGTCATAAGGCTGACGTACCCTACTTGAGATCTACGAGTAAGAAACTAACATGAATACGTAGGCTACTAATCCTACTATGCGGCGAAAGTGCGGCGAAATTCAACTGAAGCTCGCGAGATCAGGGTGGTCTCGCAAGGCTAAAAAAGGCTAATGTCTGCAAAAAATATCAATATTTACACGCAAGGTGGCGTCTTCAGAAAGCATATGAATGGACCGTGGAATTAACCTTTACAACTATATGGAATGGAACCAATCAGCTCGTTTTAAACAATTATACATTTTAATTAGATTTGCGGCAGAAAATAACCGTTTAGTTATTGAAATTAGTGGGTTTGAAAATGCCACGCAGTAGGACAGGACCGCTGGCCAAGGCCTGACAAACTACGACAGATGTCTACTATCTATTGTACATTTTCTTCTACCAGCAGAGAGCTCCCATTCACTCGAACTCAGTCTGTCCCGTCAAACTGGAACCTTGGGTCACCTGACAGGCGGCAGCCTATAGCAGCAGGCAGGGCAGACTACCGCCACACTGGTGCCCGAAGAGTTGTCAAGGATTTGGTTTGTGGACTATCCGAAAGGTAGCAAGGGCGGGCAACGTCTGTGCAATGCCGAATAAAACGAAGAAAGATAAGGTGAGTTAAGACCGTATCACACCAGTTTATCGGTACCGTAGATTTAAAACAAAAAAGTGTTTTGCCATAGTGTGTCTTGAGAGACTGCGGCGTCAACAGCACAGTGTCCCATCAGCTAGAGACGAAGACTAGTCGACCAGCAATCATCACCAGCTAGATACCGTACAGCAGCTAGCTGGCTAACGCGATAGCACTACTTGGTGTTTATATTTAAAATATCTAGTTAAGTAGATATAAACGTTTTGGAAAAGACACACGAAGTTATTGTATTTAGGAGAAGACGTGTTGATAAGATGGTTCGTGCCTTTAAACTTCAACTATTGCAGTACAAGTAGGCTACCGGGTACAGTACCGTAACGTACTGCTAAATTGCAGTACGATACAGTAGCTAATATTAGCTAGATAGTCAATTTAAAATAGTTGTTGTATTTTTTTCGCAGTACCGGGATAGTATTTTTTTCTGTTATGCCACCATCTTCACTATTAACAATTTGTTTCAGGAGTCCCCTAAATCTGTAAAAGTGGGCAAATGTGGAGGACAAGAGAATTCAGAGCATGAGGTACGGTAGGCTTAAATCTCCCGTACTCGTAGAATGTCCCACGTTTAGTATGCTGTATTGCATAGTTTCTTATTTGGTATCTTTAATTTAAACGTTTTTGATCCTGTATTTGTTACTGTAATATGCATACATTTAGTGTAAAAATGGGAGAAATTAATTGAACTGGCCGAGCAGACAATGTATATACATTAAAATCCTTAAAAACATTGTATAGTATCCTATATCTAATATAGTAATACTAGCTCAATATAGTAGCTAAATTCTTAAGTCAGTTCACACTTAACACACTGTAGAAGTGACAAATTAGGCCAAACCATAAATGTTCCCAAGTTAGGTTTTTCCATTAGTTTTTGTTTTTAATCAGTTCGATGTTAGCAGAGCTGGGAGGCATACCCTACCACATTGTATTTGTGGTGTCTACAGTGTGAGGTATCATCCACTTTGGGGTAATAATCCTTGATTGTGTTTTACCATGCCATGCAGCAGGTCGGTTGGGCCTAATGTGCCAAACTGAAGTCACTAGAAAGCAAACTGAATGCTCTTACCCCTAATTCCTTGAGTATTATTTTTCTCATTACTAGAGATGTCTTTGGTTACATGTCAGATTGAGGGATTACTGAATTGTTTATATAATAACATTCACATGCAGGCTGCATTGATGATTCATACATACACAGTATTGTCTGCAATAGATTATTTTCTACCTCCAGAAGATATATATATATATATATATTTTTTTTTTGCGTTAACCAACACAACAGTATAATCATATTAGTTTTATTTTCTCATAAAAGATTTAGTCTCCTCTTCATTAGCTAATGAATTGGCATAGGGGTTTTCCTATTAACACGACAGACCAGCATAGCTTTTTTTTTTTCTTTTACTAGACAGTTTTCTAAAAATGGCTCTAAAGGCCACCGCCCACTGAAGGTGTCAATGCGCGTCAAGTGACGCCAGGATTTTAGAACAAGTTCATTTTAACAGTGCAACGCCCACTGGCAGCGTCTGACGCCAAAGTTTAGAAAATTGTTCTATTTCTTGAGCGTCAAGGCTCAGAAATGCATTGCTTCCCCGTCTTTATATATTTAGCATGTATTTTTAATATACTTTTTTTTTTACGCGAAGCCGAACAACGCTGCCAGTGGGCAGCGGCCTTTAGGCGCTGGCTTGTATTCCTGCAGACACAGACCGTAGCACATCAAGTGATGTCATATCCCAGTTGCCCCAGGATGATGTAAGTTCTCAGCTGCCGACAGTGAACTGAGCTCTTGTTTTTATGTGTTGTTGTTGAGTGGCTCTAAATCAGCAGATAGGACCAGCTGTGCGAAGCCGTCCATATTCACTACTTTTACTGGGGATTTACGAATAATCCATCAGTCTGTTCTGCAACTCAGTGACTTGGTCAGGGAACAAGCACCTTTTGCGGAGATCCCCCAGACAATATAGTAAGCGATTTTTAAGATATTACACTTTGTCAAATTCAGAGCATATCTCTTCATGGCCTGCTAGCTGCCCGTTGCCTGTGCACGTGCTGAAAAATAATCTGGTGTTTCTACACAGCCCTGGCTTTGTAAATGTTAACACAAAGTGGTGCGGACGGCACCGCACAACATTATCCCAGCCATGGCCCAACCCTTTCACTTGTCCTATCTAGTTACTGTAACTAGGTTCAGGTTGGACAAAACACCATAGAAAGCTATTACAGGAAAACAGTTGTCGGGAGGTTTTGTCGTATAAAAAAAAAAAGCTTAACTGTTATTGGAGGACATGGAAAAGGGGGCGGGGCTTGGGATAGGTCAATTTGGGTGGGGCACGCACAAAAGAACGCGTACGCCAGTTTCTACGCAAGGTTTGTGATTTGTGTGATTTCTAAAAAACAAACTTGACGTGTGCGGTCCCCCACGCACACAAGTCCGACGCGCTCGGCGTGCGCACGCACGTTCAGCGTGCATCGCTGCTCCACACTGTAGTGTCACCAATGCAGCGTTACCGTCTTTCTCCACAGCAGGGCTCCAACAAGAAGGCCAGCAATAGTACCCCCCCGACAACCCAGCTGCTGAAGGGCAAGCAGCTGGGCTCCCAGACACCTATCAAGAAGGACAAGAGGCAGAGCTCCTCTCGCTTCAGCCTGAGCAACAACAGAGAGCTGCAGAAGCTGCCGGCACTCAAAGGTGTGTGACGCCTCGTTCACATGGCAACGTACGTCGTACGGCGCCAAGCACTCTTGGTTCCGCTACTTGAGGCAGTACGCAGTAGTCATTGCAACGCACAAAGATCTCGTGGTCGCTCTGTGTGTACGCATTTTGATAACACTGCTGATTGTTACCATGATCAAGTACCTGAAACTATATTTTAGTAGGCCTATTTTTAAACTGTACAATAGTGTAAAATATTATTCACATTGTCACGTTCTACTGAAATTAAACATTTATGTAGGAATGGGTGATATATATACGTGCATGCATGCATACATACACACAAAAATACTGGTAAAAATGTATGGATTAAATATATTTTATATTCTAGGGCACAAAAAAGGTAATACTATAAATGAAGGATAATTTAAAACTATACATTTCTGTTAACTAGGCGGCCTATATAAACAATCATGTTATTTAGACTAACAATATCTATGCTAAACAAGGACATTTGACATAGCAAGCAAACTATTTACACATTATACATTAATTATAGGCCATATACATATATTTCGATCAAGTCACTTCTGGGCACGACACCGGCCGTATGTTCTGGATTCGCACTCCATATATTTTCCATGGGTTTCCATGATGGCCCACAAACAAACCTCACGAATATTACTACCAAGCATACAGTAGGCTACTTACCACTCTGTTGACAAAAAGGCTTTCCATGCTTTTTGTAGGCTACATTCCAAATAAAATAAACACAATTGGCTAAACTGAAGTTAACGATGGATCAAAAGCTTGTGGGATGTGGCTGAACTGAACGTGAACAACATCAACAAACACACGGCTGTTTAAGGTATAGTAAGACAGCGTAAAATATGCATTTGCCTTTGGTACCGTTACTGGCTTTGTACTTGGCTGTTGTAACTGTTTAATGCTTATTCTTTAACGGCCAGAATAGCATTTACAGCCAGTGCTGGATCTCATGTTGTAAATACCGGTAGGTGCGGTACAGTATCCTCGACTAAAGCAGTAGAGAGACAGGGTGACCATGGAGAGTAATTTGGCAAGAAGCACACTGCAGTATTATTATGAATACGAGAGAGAATATCAGAATGTCCCACAAGGTACAAAAGTTTGTGGGGCATTAGCAACCAACCAATGGGGGCGGCGAGTCTTGCAGCCCAAGTCGGAAAGGTCCATTGTTTACGGCGGCCCAATTTTGTTTTTGGCATTTAACACAGGAAAACCCTTCAAACGTCAACAGATTCCTAAGAACATCTAAAACCTCATTGCAGCCAGTGTATCTAGGCAAGCTAACAGAGGCATTATGCAAGACATGGAAACAGACAAGGTACAGGGCAGTGGCTTTGTGCTGGATTTAACCCAAGCATCTATATTTAGGGGTAATCCACAGATGAGGCCTTAATGCCATGGGCCCTTTCACGATGCTACCAGTGCCTGTCTGTTAGCTATACCACTGCTCCCCTTCCCCTGTACTGCTCAAAAACATATGGCAGATTTATGCTTGCATATAAAAATGAGCTCATGATCTTGAACCTTAACATAGTGTCAAACGTGTGGATATTGTAACGGAGTATAGTGCTGGATAAGGGCACTGCTTTGTATGCATGCCAATGTGCTTTTCTGCCAATGTTCTGTCAGTGTTTAGATATTTGAAGCCATAACATGGGCCCTCCCACCTTTCACTTCCCAACAGAGCCTTACAAATGTAACATGGTGATTACCTACATTCATCATCAGTCATGATTGTTTAGTTGTTTAGGACAATATTAGCATGCTTGAGCATGAGAATGTGCCTAGCAAGATTGTATTTATTAATCTTTTAATGAGTGGGTTGGGCTTACACCTTTTTTAATTATTCGATCACGGTTCATTTTAATTATTGGATTTGGGAAGTGTGACAAAGTGAAGCCAGTGTCATGTTAGTGTTTCAGCGAAAGAAACCTTGTAAAACATCAGCGGTATTGGTTTGAGGTATTAGTGGGAGATATAGGCCTAACAAACACACATTATTTTCCATAAGATAAATTTATGTGTCATGGCTTACGGTTGTTGGGCCTGTTTCCACTACAGGCGTCCTGTTGTTGTATAGGTGGCTTGAAAACATAGGTTTTGTAACTTATTTGTAGTCTACGTTAAACTAAGATGACTAAGTTCTGGTATCTGCAGAATTAGAGCCTATGATTAATTTTGTTTTTGTACCGGAGGAGATCCTTTAAATAACGAAAGATTGGCACCCTGCTTTTTGTGTGAAAACAATGCAGTCAGTCACTGCTAGCATTTTCTCAAACATGTGCCCCTTTGCCAGTCCCACAGGAGGTGCAAGTGAAGAACATCTGTTGTGTGACACAGCAGGCCTCCTGGGTGGAAGGGAATCTCCCGCATGGTTTGTCTCCACCTGCTGGCGAGTGTCTGAACAGTTTGTACTGCTAGTGGTTCGGAACAGCCTACCTTTTTCGATATGCTGATTTAATGTGTGTAAATTGTTGTTTCTTCATATTTGTGAAAGGTAAAACCATATTGCTCTAATCTATATACGTTTGTGTGTGAGTAGTAGGAATAGATTAGACTGTTCTGCTATGGGAACTGAGATCCTAAGTAATGCTTCGTATAACGAAGCTATTGATGAGTTTTGAGTCTGCGCTGATTGTTATCGGATGAGTTTACCAGTTAAAAAGTATACGGACACCCTTTTTAAAAGGGAGGAAAGCTCAGTTGCTGATAAAAATGTAAAGCCTTCATGTTCTGAGCTGTCCATAATGCTGAATTCCTCTAAATGGAAGCCTTAAAGGCAGGGTCAGTTATTCTCAAACACTTGCTAATTTGCTAAGCCTGTTAACTCAAATCAAAACAACATAATTTCGCAGCGTCTTCCCCACACATTGAAACGCATTGTGAAGTAAATGTGGCTTTGTTGTTGTTAGCGGTGTTTGCCACTTTGTTTTTATTATGTACGGAATCTGTACATTAGTGTATTAGCTTACAATTATCTTGCAATAGCTTACTACCTGTCATACCGGGATGTTAGAGGAATGCTAGACCAATAAATAATCTGTTTATTAGTCCAGATTTTGCTCTCAACCAGCCTTTGCTCTCAATACAGAATCCTGAGAAGCTTGTGCCTGAGCGCAACCCAAATAAGCTCTCTGTCTCAATCAGAGCAGGCTCCTGATGTTCCACAAGTTCTCTCCCGTTCCACTGCTGGGAATAACCCCTGTGCTCCGTAAGAATATTATTCCCTGTGGTGACTGCGTGTGGTTTTAGATTTTTGGCGAGAACAGATCTTATGGGGTCTGCCTTGTGACTGCATAGCGTCAAGAAAAAGCCCGGCCTTTATGATTGATTTCCACATGTTCACAAGGCACAGGCAGACATTAACATTTTTTATTTTTTGACATTGCCTCAGAACAATGGCTTTATCTTTGAACTTCAACCATACATTGTTTGAATCATGATGAATGAGGTGGTGCTCAAATGTTCACTCTGAGCAAATAATAGTCCTACGTAGTTTTGTGGTCTGCTATTCATAACCCATCATGAAATACTTGCTAATTATCCTGCTTGGTTAAATGACCAATTCCACGAAAAGTATTTCTAGTTGGAATTAGCAATGTGGATGTGACACAGAGAAGTAGTAAGCCTTTCAAAGTGGACTGTTAGCTTCCTGGTCTGTATTGGCTAAAAAAGGGAGAGGGGCGGGGAAACGTGCGAATGAGAGAAACGTGCACATGTTGCGTAGATTACGGCACACAGTTTGTTTGGTAACGGGCCTGTGAGGATATGGCCAGCTACGTAGTATCAGTGAAATATCAACACACAATCACATCAATAACTACATGTTACACATGTAGTAACAAAATGTTTTCCAGTGAGTATAGATTTTTGTGCCATTCTTGGCTCTTCTAATACATTTGAATAAAACTGATGCTATTGTGGAAGTACGATAACACAAGCTGCCTGTCCACCTGAACAACGCTCGTAGCTGCCAGTACGGCACTGATTGGTCACAAACTAGTTTCACCAGACGAACGTACGCAGGAAACCGAAGCTTGCGCTGCGAGATCAGGACGGTCTCGCGCGGCTCCCCGCTGCAGGTTTTGCTGCTCGGCACTGGCAGGCGGAGAACGGTGCCTTCTGCTTCGGCAACATCCTGTGTAGCTCGCTTCCTGTCTTCCTGTTGCTCTTGCCTCGCACACCTGCATCGGGCTGCGCTTCTTGGAGAGCCGCCCGGCTTACGCGGAGCGTGCTCGGCTACCCCGCCTCTTTTTGTCCGGGAATGTGCTTCAATATGTTGCAGACAGTTGTTTCAAATACACGATTAAAGATAATGAACATTGATTGGTCGTAGTGCAAACAACAACTACAAAACATGGTGTTTTAAGGAAATAGTACAATGGAATAGAATAAAATGGACTGCATACTATGGGAGTAATGGTAAAAAGCTGGTGACTGACAATCTTATGGCATGCGGGAGGAGACCTGCTGGTTCTTCTGGTCTGCGTTCCGCATGTTCCTGTACCGTTTTTGCCAGATGCGACCCGAGTGAACAGTTTGACTGTCACGAGGCTTGTCTGTTGTCATTCTACATGAAGCATTAGTTGGTGTGGTTTCTTGATGGTACATGTGAATGGCAACTGAGCTAATTGTCTGTCAGGTCATGCCCGTGTATTTACCGTAGGGAGACGCACCAACAGATCTCAGATCTGACATCTTGCCGCTCTTGCTCCAATCGCAGTAGACGTCCCTCCCCTCCCCCGTCCTTCCACCAGCCAATCTCTTCCCTCATGTTTATTTATTCTTTGTGGGCGGGGCATGTGACCACAGCCAGCCAATCGGGTGGACACTCGGAGGGGTGACATCACTAACTCGCTGGTTCTCTCCAGCAGCGGGGGGAGCTTCATTTTCTGCTCGGGAGTGTTAGTGCTAAAATGGAGGCTGGCTCCTTGCCTTAGCCCGGCTTGCCTTGTGCTCCTCTTCTCCTTCCCTGCCTCCACGCACAGATGCTGGCATGTACTAGAGCTGCCAGCGGGATGGTTCTGGACGCACCAGACTCCAGTGGGCCTTTTCAGCCCGTGGCTCTCATGCATTTTAGAGGTGAGAATATGAGAGATCTCTCTCTCTCTCGAATACAAGAGATCTCTCTCGGTTTGTCTCTCTCTCTGTGCTGTGTTGCTGCTAGATGAAGTAGTTATTGAAGGAATGAATGCAAAGTGATTTCTACAAGTGATTTCTAGGAGAGAAAGCGCCACTACTGTTTTTGTTTCTGCAGCTTGGCTGTAATAGGAAGTAGTGGTTTGTTTGCGTGAACAGGGAAGGCTTTCGCAAGTGAGAGAGCCACAGAGTGGGGAAGTGGGAGGAGGTTTTACAGCCGTTTGGGTTTCCCATCCCCCACTAAGACTGCTGATGTAAAGGGAAGTGATGTCAGAGTCTGTTGTTAGTGTGTGTGTCCATGTGTTTTACTGAAGTCACTGTATTATGCATGCAAGTGTGTGGTGTCACCTTGCAGACAAGTGCTATGTAAGTGGAAATGCAGTGTTTGTTGTCTGATCAGATAAGACCAGCTACAGAGGCTGTAGACATGCATTTGTTTGTGCATTGTCTTCTCAAAAGACGTGTTTGTGACGGTAACTAACTGATGAAGTCAGTTTCACCACAATAGTAGAATAACCATTACCGGCCACCGTAAGTACACAAAGTGGCAACAAAATTAGTGACGGTGTTTGGACAATGTGCGTAACTTACTTCACACACGGCGATCATTGAGTATCTGGTGACCTTCTGAGATATCAATTGAAATTAATCTAAAATGCTATATTAAATTCCAATATGTCTGAGATCAAAGCTGACATTTATTATTAAAATATAATAGACATTTTTAATGATTCTTATATCCACCGTAGTGAGGTGAAAACTTGAATACCACAGGTTGACGATCTCTTCACTGTCTCGTTCAGGAAGAGCCTTGCAAAAACCACAGGTTTCTGTGTATAGCTTGTTGCCTGGCTGCAAGCTGGAGCCTGTTGGAGAGGAAAGGTCACAGGCCTAGCCATGCAGCGAAGACTATTTGTGAAGCCTACAGATGCGCAGCATGTTCCATTTAATATTTCAAGCCTCTTCGGAAACCCTAGTAGCGTTGTCTAGCCTTAGTGGCGTTGTGTAGCCCCATGTGTAGCCCTAGTGGTGTTGTGTAGCCCTATATGTAGCCCTAGTGGTGTTGTGTAGCCCTAGTTGTGTTGTGTAGCCCTAGTGGTGTTGTGATGTACGTAAATATGCTGATTTGCAAAAAGTATCGTCAATTTGGCAATATACTTAGAACTGTATACTCAGATCTGAATAAACAGTGTCGTCATTGGACTATGAGAGGCAGCAATGCGCTGTGAACTATGTGTTACCAATGTGGGTGACACAGCTTCTGAGGGAGCACCCTATGGCATTGAATGGATTTTTATATTATCGATAATTTAGTTAATCGCTAGATTAATCGGCAAATTTTTTTCGTTTGGTACAGCACTAGTCATGAACCTGCGCCATGAGGGACAATAGGCCAGCGCCTTCATGACGCAGTCCAGTGGCAACTTCTCTGGAGTTAAAGGTGGAGTCAGCTATTGTAAACTAAAGCACTTCTTAAAAAAAAAAAAATCTGATGAATGTTTCTACACAGCCCTGGCACTGTAAATGGGGGAAACTATCCCACTCTTTGCAAGTGTCCAGTGTCGACGGTGGAGCTTTTGAGGGAGCACCTTGCGGCCATTGTATTAAATGTTTTTTGTTTTGTTTGCTTTATCAACCGTCTTTTCCCAGAATCTCCATTTTTGAATAACAGTGGACATCCTGGGAGTTAATGCACTTCAGGAAAAACCTGCCTGCTGTCGCTTGATTGTTCAGTGATGGGCAGAGTAAAGCCTTGCTCTGGTTTCACGCTACCGTCATGGAAACGCTGATGTTAACAACAGAACACTAGCATGTAAACCCAGGCATGCTGTATTCATGAGAACATAGTTGTGTATTTATCTACCATTGTTGCTTTTAACTGTTTGGTTAATTTCTGTGTGAATAATAAGATTCTTTCCCAGGAATATAAACAGTGGAATTGTTAACACATTACTTAATTAGGAGTTATTAGCAACAGGGCAAGCTGTCTTAAGACGTGTGTGTGTGTGTGTGTGTGTTGATTGTTTTGTAGCCTATCATTTCTTTTTGTTCTTGGTCTTGGCTTCTCTGTTGTCATGCCAGCATTAAATAGTCTAACCATCACAATGCGTTCACACAAACGAGGGAGAAGAAGCGACCAGCTGCCAATCATTTTCAACGAGGAGGCGATTCACAGCAACAAGAGAGAAGTGGCCATTTCACAGCAGCCAGGCGAAATAGACCAGCGGTTTACGTCATAGAAGTACTGAGCGATGCCACACGCCGGCAATGGGACGGAGTAAAGGCGGCGTGACGCGTCGCTGAAGCAAATGATCCAACCACAAAGTATCCACAAGCCGGGAACACCCATAACACAACTGTGTCTCCCTCGTTCATCATCCGTGTGAACGCAGGGTTAGTGAGAGCTGAACTGAACACTGCCGTGGGAATAGTTGTTTAATGGGGGAAGGTTTCCCTAGCCGAGCTTCAGTTTAACATCGTCGTGGGAATCAGTCTGGAAAGCCTTGCAATCATTTTTGAATGTGTCCGATTAGCACCTGAACTTTCCAATCAGCTTGATAGTTAAACGGGCGTGGTTTAGGTTTGCCGACAGTGGAAACGACCATATGGTTCATCCAATCAACTGCCAAATATTTTTTGGAAAAAAAACTCGCCCTTTACAAACTGCTTCAACCTACGACCCCCCCCCCCCCCCCAGATGGACTTGTGACAACAATCCATCTGGCATGTCAGGTTAAGGTTTCCCATGATCCTCAGATTTGTTCTTCCTTAAACCAGAACATGGTTGTCATACTCTGCAAAGAGTCCAGATACTATTGCAAGAGATCCTAGCATCAAGTGTATCAGCCCCAACCTGCAAGCATCTCTTCATTAGCCGCCT
>JAODTR010047736.1:0-18641 GCA_025399935.1 Amblyopsis rosae | reverse complement strand
TCTCTCTCTCTCTCTCTCTCCCCCCCCTCCCCCGCCTTCTTCCACACAAAAATAAGGCATTAATATGAGTAACCGGCACCTAATTAGCTCAAGGTTTGTCTCTCCGCTATGGCGTGCGAGTGAAATCTGTTCGGGCCCACTCAAACACGCATACAAACACACTTGTTGCTCGGGTGGTAACTAGCAGGAAGTTAAAATGAAGGAAGTGCGGTGTCGATGCTCAGGCTTGTTACCGCATGCTTGTTACCGCACCGCGCAACGCGCACCGCACAAGTGCCGCTGCCACCGTCACCAGGGAGACGACTCAACAGAGGCACAACGACTCAGAGAGCAGGGGAAACACAAAGCAGACGCCGGAAGAGCATTTGTCCCTAAATTGAGCTTTACCTCGTCTGTTTGCTGTGGTTTATTTCTGTAATGAAAGCTAATTGCGCCGACGGGGAATAAAGCATAATTTATGGAATTATCAATCATTCAACAAGCTATGGAAACGGAATTGATTGAATGATGCACCGACCTGTCCCTATAGCCAAACACAGCCCACATCTACAGCTTTCTTGTTTTGTCATGACTCATGAAGCACAATTGGCATGAACAAACTGGATATAAACTGGACTGGTTTGCTTTAAGTCCTAACAAAACAATGGGTCTTAGAAAGGAATTGTTCGCTTTGGCACCGGGAAGTTTACCGTGACCTTCTTCGGCAATTGCCTGTGTAAGGCCTGTGCGTGACCTTACGCACAATGTGATTTAGCCAAGTAAGATGTTTAACTGGATCAACATCCCACATGCGTGTTCCTGGACCAACATTGCCATTCACCAATCAATCACAGCCCTTTGACTTCATCAGTCAAGACATTCATATTTTAATCTTTAAATTAACACATACCTAGAGATATAGCCTAGAGCCCTACCTACTGTGGCTCTATGGGTTAGTTAGCTTGCTAGCTATGTATTCTATGCTAACAAGTTAGCTTGCCAATAAGTTATTGTTAAAGATACATTAACATGTAAATATGACTTAAGAGCTCTAATACATTGATGATGTCGGGGCTGTGATTGGCTAGTGGTCATTGTTGATCCAGGAACGCGTCCTACTTGGCAAATCACCCTGCATTGGGGCACCTATCATGGGGCTGAGAGACTGAACTGGATTAGACCAGTCCATAAGCAATAATGATCCTGTTACATCCATTACCATAGTTGTAACTATGGTTACAACAACTATGATATAACCATAGTTCGTTACATCACAAGCTTGATGACACACAAGCTTGTGATACTGTAGGTCTAGTCTACGCCAGGCATATTTCACACACAGCACATGACCACCACAACTACCAAAAATTATGCTGGAACATGCTGTAAAATAGCAGAATTCAAGGAGATACTTTGTGAATTTGACAGTGTATTAGCTACTTTCGCTGACTAAACCTTTATGGTGTCTGTCACTGCCTCTCCATTGCGATCTGCTTTGATGAGTGTAGGGGAATATAACCACCTCCATCTCCATGCAAACACAGATGCCTTATCTCACGGCCTGAACATGGGCATGACATGCACATATAATACAGTCAGGAATGTGGATAGAAATGCAGGAAGACGGATGAAGTCCGTCAGCAAAGATTTAGGAAAATGCACCTTGTGTTCCTCTCTCTTCTTCTCTTCCCATGTATGTCCTGTTGCCACCCCCGCATAACAGTCGCTCATTAACTGATTACATCCAGAGGCCATGTCTCTAAGAGCCCCATTAGCTATGTAACCACATTAGGCCAAATAAGTCATTTTTCACACGTTTTATAATATTGTTATAGCCTGGCTCCACCCACCTATTGCTCTCAGAAGATTTGCAGATTATGGAAACCCATTCGCATTAGCGTTTTCACAGCCCCCTGGATGGTGTGCCAATGGTGCAGATACTAGTTAAATGGCCAGAACTACCCTATAGGGCAGGGCTATTCAATTACAAATTCAAGTGGGCCAGATTTTAACAAGAAAAACTGTATGTGGGCCACACATTTTCAGAAATGATTTACGTGAGCATCTACAAAAGCGAGACAATGAGAGCATCCACCTTGCAGCTTGGTTTATGTTCAATGTGTCTAGTCAATGGCAAAGGTTTTCCATAGAATTATAGGATGCCGCTAAATACAAGTCTCTCTGGCATACAGGCTTTTGCACAACAAAATAACGGTCACGCCCACATGCGTCCAGTTGGCAATGTGGTGTTCTATAACTGAAATTACATTTGTTAGACAAAGTAAAAACTAAAACACAAACAAAAACAAATAAAGTTGGGTAGACTATTGGCACCAAATTCCAGGTATGTCTACTAGTATGGGTTCAAATGTGACTAGTACCATACAGGAGCCATGTGCACACGTGGACTATTTACTCAGATTGCATTGCAGTGATTATTAGGTCCGGACTACTACATTACATCTACAAACAGGCTGTCATGTCTTGGCTGTAGAACAGTTAATTAGTTTATATTAATATATTGACTTGATTTGTAGAGGTTATACAGTAAATTTAACTAATGTAGTGTAATCCCCTCATGGGCCACATGGGGGCAGTTGGTGGCCGCCAACTGAATAGGCCGGCTGTAGGGGATTCCACTGGGGCCTCACGCTCCATGAACGTTGTCCTCCTCAGTCACAGTACTCCTAAGCAATTAAAAGCCCCATATGAACACAAGGTGTCATAACATAAACAGAAGGTGCTCATATTCAGAAAACCAGACCACAAAAGCTTGAATGCGCTGCACACACCAGCCATACACATGAATAATTTACTCTAATGGCCATGAAAAGAAGTCCCCAATTGAAGTTAACATCTGACATCAGGTTTAGAGTTCATTCACCCCCACAACCTTGGAAAAATGCTGCACCTTAGGTTATACACACACAATACACACTTCAGTTTTGTCTAAATCTTTCAATTTGTGGAAAAACCAAGAAAAAGTAATTTCCAACTGACCTGAAGGTGGCAAACATGACATAGTACAAGTGTTGAACAACCTTGTAGAAAATTATTTATTCTACTTAGACCAAACAATAAAATTCATGCAATCTTTGGCCATAAACGCAGACAAGTTAGGATTTTACTCTGGAACCCTCACCACTAGCACGGCCACGCTCCGTTGATAAGTGTTGGTAGTCGTGTCCTCCTACTTTGCATAGACCTCTGGTTAATTTCACAACTTGGACAGCAATGAACCAAACGGCAATGTTACAAGTGTTTTGAGCACCTCATCTAGCTCCATTTTTTTTTTCCTTAAACGTCATCTCAATAATCCACGCTGATTGGGCCGCCAGCAGTGTGCAGGCTGTGCAAACGCTAATGTGGACACGGTTTCCAAACGCACTCAGCAGAAAGACATTGAGCTGATAGAAAGTATGGCAGAAGCAGGCTAGTCAATTGACCTTCCCCAAGCCCCGCCTTTTTGCATGTCCTCCAATGAGTTTAGCATTTTTTGAACGTGACAGAACCTTCCATGAACTGTGTTTTGCTGTCATAGCTTTCTATGGGGTTTGTTCTACCTAGTTACAGTAACTAGGAAGTAAAAATGAAAGGGGCGGGGCTTGGGAAAGGTCAATTACAGCCTCCTGCAGCCAATCTGACAATAATAACTAACAATCTGCAAAAAGCTTTAGTTTTAAAGCCATATTAGAAACACCATTTAAGACTAGCAAAGGCAGAGAAAGCACCCAAGGCTGGCCTGTGTCTCAATATACACTTTATTGGTAGTAATTGACAGATGGGGTTGTCAGGTGAAACAGGCAGAAAAGCACATTTACTTCTTCGCCTCCTCCTCCTTGGACAGGGTCTTGATGAACTCCTCTTTCTTGGCAGCCAGGCGCTCTTCTCTGCGCTTACGTGCCTCCTTTGTCTTGGAGCGCCGTGCCTCGGCCTGGTCACTGTGCAACACGGGACACGGCAGGTTAAACATGGGCCCACACACCCGCCATGTAAACGGGAGGTAAAATGCCCTAGACCAGTCAGTTTAGGGCGATATACACATACATGACTTTTTTCCAAAAGAGAAACAATATTGCCTAATTTTCTATCGATAGTTAAATTATGCATTTATTCATGACTTTTCGATTTGTTAGTCTCTCCCTCCATGCTTGCACTTAGTGCGTTCAGAGTGTCAAAAGGGCGGAGACACCAGAGAAAGCTCACATGTTAATTAATGTCGCTAAAAATAATAAATGTTGCATTTCCGTCAGGTTTCCTGTTTTTTCTACATGCCTGAAGAAAATACAGATATATCATGTATCGGTATTCAACCCAAATATATTGGGATATTATTTTTGGTCCATATCGCCCAGCTTTAAGTCAGTTTAATGACAATTGCATGTGATGATCAAAGGCTACGGGAGTCAAGATGCCGTAGTCCAGTCAGTTTAATGACAATTGCACAAGTGATGATCAAAGGCTGCTGCTTAATTTAATCTATTCTTTACATTAAAGTTATATTTACAGCAAACAGCAATGACCATAATGTAGTCATTTCCAAAATTCAAATATTCTCAGTATAGTATGTGAAGTGTGCTATTCAAATAAAATGTCCCTTCCTCAAATGTAGCACATTATACAAAATGTCTACACCCATTTTAGGTTTTTAAATTCCGGTCAAGGACAAGACTTACGCCAGGAGCTTCTTGCGAGCCTTGTCGGCCTTCAGTTTGTGGATGTGTTCCATGAGGATACGCTTGTTCTTGAACACATTACCCTTGGCTTTAAGGTAAAGGCTATGGTACCTGTAAAACAGCAGATGTGGGAACCAGTGTTAGATTATGTTTATCACTAATCAGTTAAGACATTTAAGCCTTTTGAGTAAACTGCATACCAACACAAACTACTGGTTTTAAAGATGCCAGATTATACAAAATTGGAAAGGAAACACATTTGAGTAAAGTATGCCTTGATATGCTCAACTGGCAAATTAAGACTCTAGTGACAGAATGACACCAGGTTAACATGGAACAAGTGGCAGCAACATCAAATACAGTGCCCTTACATGTGCCTGTCGATCTTCTTGGATTCCCTGTAGCGACGCAACAGGCGTCGTAGAATCCTCATACGACGCATCCAGCACAACTTCTCTGGCATACGGGCATTGGCAGTACCCTTTCTCTTACCTAAGGGTAATAGAATATGCCGTTTTAAGCACATACATTAGGAGATGAGGTGCCGTAACTCATTGTCGAATGAATGTCATTGACGTGGTTAACATTGTTGCTACTTAATGCAGTCTCTACACGTATCATTACCAATTTCAACTTACCATAGCCCATGTGTCTTCCCTTACGACGAGCCAGCATGTTCTTGCGGCAGCGAGCACGGGAGTGCACGGTGACAGGCTTGCGGATGATGAGACCATCTTTCACCAGCTTGCGGATTTGTTGACCTGCATATATTGTTAATATGTATTAAGAGTTTTCCACCATGACAGTGGGCTGTATGTATATCGCATATTGTGGCAACAGGAGTTAACTACGCGGGGTTTTACACTTTACATAACAGCCTGCCACAGTGACTTAAAAAATAAACTGAAAACTTACGGGAGTTCGCGTTGGCGATCTCATTTGTCTCGTTTGGGTCCAACCAGACCTTCTTCTTACCGCAGCGTAGCACGCTAGAGGCAAGCCTCTTCTGGAGCCTGAGCATGCTAGATGACAAGGCATGGCGCAGTTAGGACGGGGCTGTTCGCATACAGATCATACAAATACCTTTGAATACGAACACATTTAGCTACGGTTGTGACGACCATTTTTGACACGAGGAGTTCGTCGTTAATGTGCGGCTAGCACAGAACAGTTAGCTATACAGCTAGCATCGAAATGCTCGAACTGCTAGCCGGGATGATAACATGGCCTCTCGGTTTGGTGCATGGTGTTTAGTGCCACGTAAAGAAATACGTGATTTGGGATTTTAAATATCTGTATAAACGGGGATATTGCTTATTTTCACACTCAAAGCCCTTAACAATCTTACTAAAAGCAAAGACGACATCGATTTAACAGCTTAAACCATAACGTTTAATTTCTGTTAGACAGCGTTCTCACCTCATGGCTGCTACTTCTATAGGAAAAGGAAGGCTGGAGAGACGGGCTGGAAGCTACCATTATAGAGGAAAATCCATTGCCAATCATGAAACAGCTTACCACGAGTTGGAAGAAGTGTGGAGATCAAATACGTATTCAGCATTTACTACGCATATTATATCCACATTGTAATCAGCAAAGTATCGTCAGATCGTATACTGAACAAACGTTTAATATTTTCTTCAATCCAAATAATATCATCAAATCAGAAATTACCCCATACACAAATAATGGTACTGGCCAAAGTGTGTTGCACTGCATTGTGGGTGAGAGGATCGTCCAATCATGTAGGCCTAGTGATACACCACGTGGGGGCGATATTGGGACCTGAGGAAATATGAACCACTACTCAATCAAGAGAGCCAAATAATAATAATAATAATAATAATAGCAGTATTATTAGTAGTATAATAATACTAATAATAAGTCCATATATTGTCAAGCTTTACGTTTAGTTTACTTTAGCAAAACGACTTATTTGCTTTGGAAAAGTCCTGGTTTCATTCAAATGATCTGTTTTAAGCTATTTAAACATGCCGTTGTGGACTAGTTTATTTAATAATAATAATTAGGCTATTAACGTAAACAGCACTGGACGAAATAGCTAAAGGAAGTCTAATTGTATCTGCTAGTGCTCTTCAGACTGTGGTTAACTACGCCATGAGCCTATATCAAAGACATAGCCTACTATATATATATGCAGTAGCCTAATAGAAAATAATTACCCCTGGACTAAATAAGATATCATACAGAAATATCGCATATTTAATGTTGTCGAAAGATAAGCGTCGTCTCCATCTCTAAAAATATTGCACACATAAACACATAAACTAAATAATTCGTGAAACCATGTAACCCTTAAAACATTGGGGTAGGCATATGCTTGGCTTGGCTGCATCGTGGTTAAAGCCGAACCTTTTGGTCTAATGAGAAGCACATATCGCACACGGCAAGCAGGTTGTCTATCCATGTTCTCTCATCAATCAACAATAAAGACACGTCTCGGGAGGGCGGGACCTGTTCAACTGGGCGTGGAGCTCGACACGCAGCTGGAGATTGTGGAGCGGTCAGTGTTCATTATAGCAAAGAATACACAAAAAAAAGACTAGTGTTGGTGCGTTACGATAGGCTGGAGGCAGCAGCTGTTGCGTTCATTGGGGCTAGCCGAGGTACATCGAGGAGATAAAACAGTTGTCCAATCTTAATCGACAATGGCTGTTTTGTCATCATTATAAATACACGTAAAATAGAAAATTGAATTTAAAAAGTGAAATCAATGGTACAGAAAGGTAGTATGTCCAGGACGCCTTCGACCTCAACACAGGAGATCCAAATGGACATGTTCGACCCCCATCCTCACACACAGGTAAGCTCATTTTCAAGAAACTGAGGACGATTATGGTGGCAGCGAGCGAAAACACTTCGTGGATAAAGCGAATCAAACATATTTGTACAGTATAGGCTAGAGTTTATAAGCCTAACAGGTTGTTTAACAATTCAAGCGATTCACCGCCTCGACTCGATAAGGGTTAAGGGCAGACTATATCCTAATTTATTTTTTGTGGATATAACATCGGCTAGGCGGTAGGCTGTAATTATATTTACCATATTCATAATATTCAAAATAAACATTTAGTTGAAAATACATAATCGCTGTTGGCCTGGCTATATTCAGACTTTGTCTAACCCTTGATATCATTCTACTTTGAACAATTCTAAAGTGTTTAATTGTGGATGCTTATAACGGGGGCTTTTCCCAATCATTAAAGCCACGCCTTCCCTGAACTACAACATTAACACATTTGATGACAGGCCTGTAGCCTAATAGTATTTACATAGGCTAATAGAACGATGTGTATTATTATTTATTTATTTTGCTACAACGTAAAGACACTGGGAAATATAAGACATGTGCCGTGGTTATTACTAATGTTATATAGAGTACTGTGAAACCGTTAGGCTACACCAATACTGCAGCGTTAATAATGTGTTGTGACAGCCCACCACTGGATGTGGGGGCCAGGTTAGTTCTAATGATTTCAATGGGGGATGGGAACAACGTGAAAACCAAGAAAATCTCCAGAACTGTGACACCCACTCCATGAGCAGTATTCTGGTCTTTTCACAAAAAGCAACAGGATAAGGAAGAAAACAGCACATAAAACCAGTCCCTGAAGCCATATCATTTGTGGACCGTGATCTCTCTCTCTCTCTCTCTCTCTCTCTCTCTCTCTCTCTCTCTCTCTCTCTCTCTCTCTCTCTCATACTCCTACTAATTCTAGACTCCTTCTACCATAATGTCTTGTCCATTCTCTGGACACACATCATCTCTCCCTGTCTGTTTTTAGCAGGCATATATTTAGCCCTTGCATGCTGTCTGGGTGCGAGACAAAGCTCCCCCTTTTTCCCCCCAAATCTGAGTTTCGTTCGTGTATGCTGCTCTGATCAATTAGGCCTAACTATGAAGTTCATGGAGAATCTACAGCAGGTTCAGCGAGTCACGCTGTCACTCGTAGGCTACTTATATCAACGGTGGTGGGAAGATAAGCAGGAAAGTGCATTTCTAATATACTGGAACGGTTCTGCTGTGTTCTGGATATGACACCCTGATGAGCCCTGGTAACGCACAGCAGAGTAGCATAAATGAGCCGCTGTGCGCAGAACTGATCAGAATCAAACTCATAGCTCTGACAAGGGGCGGGAGGCTCAGATTGAAGTGTTTGACAGAGTGAATAATAGAAAGTATGGTATGTTCATATGGAATGCATTGTGGTTTATATTCTGTTTGACATAGACACATATGCACTCATGATGCAGGCATTTGGTAATGTGTGTATAATGAACCATAATGATGTTGCTTTAACTTTGGCCCCTTTCCGACTGACAAACATTGACTCCAGCAGCCTCTGTTTAATTATCCATTTAGCCCCCGAGGTTGTTTACCAACAGGAAGCTTGCCCTCCCTACTTCCTCTGGCATTTCCCTGCCCTTTACTGTCGGGACCCCTTGTCGCACAAACCTGTTGGTGGGACCATATAGACAGCAGATTCATATTTTACCTATAGCCTACTGAGTCAGGACGTTGAAACGTAAATTCAATTTGGTTCTTTTGTCCTGCTTCACTGTGGGACAACAACATTTGCATTGTGCCTGGATTTCATAATCTGTGTTGGATGGCAAAGGGTGATATTGGTGTTATTTGTACAGTTTTGAGAAAAAGTGTTTGCTGTCACTGTGTTAAGACCGCAAGATATCTTCCTATAGCTCTGGGCCTAGTGCATGCTTGTTGTTAAGGGCTGGACATACTTCTGAGGGTTTTGTACACTTTATCTTACTTGATGACAACTGTGATAAGAGGTGCAGTTAAGAAAGGAGTCACATATGTTAACCTGTCTATGGACCCCCCCCCCCCACACACACACACACACATACACCGATAAAAGCTTTGTCCGTCCGTGGCACTGTTAAATACACAATACACAGACATTTAGGTCTAACGTTTTAAGTGGGTTTGTAATTTATCTATGCGGCTGGCTCCTAGCTACAGCGTCATTGTTGACACAAGTGCACATTTGTGTGAGAGTGGTTTTTCGTCTACTGGGAGCAGGTGTGAGGGAGAATATGTGTCGAGACATTTTAGAAATAATAACCGATCACAGCTGAAAATGAAAATTTGATCAGAATGTTGACATACATGGAAATGTAATATATAGTACACTGTATATCTAAATACCGTAAAATTCTAATGAGTTAGTGAGTTTGGTAAGTATTAACAACTCAGTTTTGATTTGGAGACCACTTGATCTGCAATGATTTGCTCTACCAGCTGTATCTCACATAATGTGACCTTGTATCAAGAGCTGAAGTGAACTTGACTCAAAATTCTGTTTCAGAAGTAAAGAAAGCTACATTGAAAACACAGTGATATTTAAGAACACACAAACGTATAACATAAAAATATAGTACAAGAATGAAAAGGTAATTCCTTTTCAATGCTGTTATACGCCATCTCTCCAACAGTCCACAATCACCACAACAAAAATGTCATTAGTGGTCATTACTTTGCAATGCTAAATTTAACTTGTATTGATTGATGTTTTGTCTTTGATTATACAATTTAAGCATGTTTTGAAGACTTTATGCCATCTCGCAAAAGTTCACAAGCATCACAACATGACGTGTATACTAGCAGCAATTTGTAAGCTAACAAATGCCATAAAAAATGAAATTGGAGACAAAGCACGTTAAGCACAGACTGCGGCGTTATGCGGAGGGACACAGCCTGTCTGGGTCACCGAGGCTCGTCACTGCAAACAAATGTAATTAGTCCGCATTGCGTAGCCATGGCGATGTGGAAATGGTGGGATGGTAATGCAGTGTGTGGCCTCTCTCCAACCCGGATAGATTATTTGCCAGGGGTCTGCCAATCAGATTAAAAGGGTCCCATCATACACCGGAACACGAACATGGACAAATAATGAAGGCTGTGCTCATAGGTGGGACTGGAATTGCAACAGGACACATTTTCTCTTCCTAACATCCCCTCATATCAGGAACTGACATTACTGGTTGTGCCCTTTGCACGCTGCGACACGTTATGTGTGTTATATGTGCCCATATGGTGGTGCCGAAGAAACATAAAGGTAACTAAAACCAAGAGAGATAGGAGAACCGAAAGCTTTAAGTAATAGTGGATTTTGCCGCTGTCACCGTTCTTGTCTAATTGGTCAGTTTCTTTTCCAGGGAAAATATGCCAAGAGGAAGAGTCGCTTCAAGCGGTCTGATGGAAGTACGTCCTCTGACACCACCTCAAACAGCTTCGTCCGACAGGTAACATCAGCCTTGACGTTTCATCTGGGGTCCGCCAGAACAGCCGAGTGGTCAAATCAAGTCAGCCTCTGTGAACCGTACACACAAGGTCGCATCACACTGGAACGCACAGCGCACTTCTGCTAAAATTACGGCTTTATCTTCCATGTTTGCAACATATCTGCATATGTAATAGCATTAGGTTATTTAGCTGATAATGTACTGTATGTAATCATTGGCTCTTTGTTCGATTAGTTATGACTTCATTCATTTAGCTCCACTCAAGTCCGTTTAAAATTTGTATTGTATTGGGGTGCTATTTGATGTTATACATGAACACCCTTTAATATACATTGCTTGTTGGGGTCATTGCACCCACAACATTCAGTTTTTGTGAGGTCAGTATTGACATTCTTTAAATGTTTACATTCTACTGTACACAATTTCTATACATTGCCTTACCAGTCAAATATTACAATATGTGATATCTCTCTAAAATGATTGAATCTCTAGCATATATTGATTTCGGGGTAGGAAGTTCTACTTTCTACTTCCACCTGAAATTATTTAGTTGTTTGAAAAAACTGATTTTGTGCAGTCTGCTATTTTCTCCCAGTGTTTGTGAAAGATCCTCTCCAAACACCTACAGTGTTCTCACTACACCCACCAATGTTCTCTGTCCTCATCCTCACATCAACTCTTCATGAAGATGTATGTGCATATTGTGCATATGTCAAGAAAAAAACAGAAAATATAGATGGGCTTTAGGTAGACCATGATGAATATGAATGCCTTCAAACTATGTAACATGCATGTCAACCGACAACTGCATCTATGTACTGGTTTGAATTACAGTATCAGGATAGCATATTGGTTGATGAGGCTAAAAGGTTCCAAAATCCAAAATGTTCAGTCACAATTATTTTAAAGTGTACGCCTAAAAAAAAAAAAGAAAAAAAAAAGTATTTCATTTTTTTATTAATAAATTATTTAAATTTCAATGTCCAACATGCCTGACCTACCTAAAAGAGTCACTGAGCACTACTCACTCCAGAGATAAGCTCAGCAAAATATATAGGTGTTGTGTGTGTGTGTCTGATGTTAGCAAACTGCATATCTAACTGCAGCACCACTGACGAGATGGCGATAATTTTTCTGCTATGTGTACTTTATTACTGTGATGTTATATACTGCCTACACCAAGGGTGGGCTGTTATTTTCACTTGGGGACCACATTGACAATGTCAGAGAACTCCGCGGGCCACATTACGGTTTTAACCAACATGCTAAAACATTAAAAAATAAAACACAAAATAGATAACTTTGTTAACTTGCATATTTGTGCATATAGGCTATTCCTATGCAACACCATTTTCATAATCAATCGTAACAAATCACCTTAACTATGATTTTAAAAATGTTTTATGCAGCAGCATTAAATAAAGTAACATTCTGCAGAGCTCAGCTCGTCAAGTAATTTTATGTTGTATTATAAAAAACAAAAAAGGTTTGATGTACCGGGCGGGCCGGGTAGAATGTCTCAAAGGACCGCATCCGGCCCTCGGGCCTGACTTTGTCCAGGCCTGGCCTACACAATGGCCAAAAATATTAGAATAATATCAAGATGGAGCACTGTAAAGCATTTCAATGGAAGCAAAAATGGAACACTTCCGGTGTCGTATGTGGGCGTGTCACTAATAGCATTTTGCTGTGGAGGCTGACATATAGGCAGCACCCAGACAGCTAAATCTAGCATGTATGGCCTGAAACAAAGTAAATTGACCACAAAACAGTTTGCTGCAGGAGCGCCATTGTGGTCTCACATTGATGGTAGGTACTTGTACTCCAACTGCCCATTAACGCCCCCAGATAGTTGAGTCCTCTCTGTTTCCAATCTCTGCATGTTTTAAACTGTAACTTCAAACCGACAGCCACATAAACTCAGAGATTATGTGAGCATCATTTAAAAGTTGTGTGAATTAGGTTATTTTATTTCTGTTGACATACTAGACTGGTAGAAAGAGTACCTTTCTTTGATAGCACGTCCGGGTCTATGCAAAATATGTGTTCACTCTTTGATATTAGCCCATAATAGACAGTGTTCATCCAATCACCTGCCAAGTCGTTTTTGAAAGTGCTTGCCCTTTTCAAACTGTTTAAATTGACGGCTTCCCAGACGGTTGTGTGTAACAAACAATCTTGTGGGTCTGTCAGGTTAGAATCTTTGTCCTTCCTGTCTGGATGCAAGTTTTCTTTTTGCGGAGTGGACAGGGAAAACTGCTACCTAATTGGCCAGCAGGTCGTTTCAACCCTCTGAGGTGACGTCCTCGTCATTGTTACAAGCATAAACGGTAAGGTGGTTAAGCCTAGGTATTTGGACAAAACACCCTGAGTAAGGTTAGTATAAGAAAATGGGATGTCTTATCCGAGATATGACAAAATATTATATCAGCGCTCATCAAACATTAATTAAGGCACCCGCTGGCCAATCAGGTAGCATACGTTTTCCCCAGCCACCCGGCAAAAAGCTCGCTGCCTTGACCCCTTGGGAGCAGGACAAACATGGCTTCTGTTTTACACCCCTCCAACCGAGTCACTCTCCCTATTGAGTGCAGCGTTAGCTCTTGCATCAGCTGACAGTCAGCCACCACTCAGTTGATCACTACGCCCAGCTGACTTAGGCATGGTTCATAGTCTATGCAAGCTCCGTGGATGCTAACGCGTCGAGCTACACAATGAGGGTTAAATGCCTCGTTGTCCTCGTTTTTGTAACACAACGCAAGCGCGCCTGCCGTTTCATCCGACACTATGTGCTAAAAATACACACGTAGCACTTTCGTTTGCGATCGCGTTAGCATAGCTTGCGTAGACTATGAACTAGGCCTTACATATGCTCAGGCCCCTAGAAGGAAGAAGCTTCGTTTAAAATGGTCTCCACCTTTCTGTCTTTATTGCTGGATTTGTAGCAAGACACCCCCCCCCTTCCCTTTCCTCCCTTATTCTGTTCAGTTGTAGTGCTGAGGTGCGTGCAGAATAGGCGAATGTGTTTGCTTTGAACTTTAATTTTGAACAATTTGTATAAACATTGTAAAAATATTGGTCAAATAATTAAATAACTGTCATTCTTCATCCAGCTTCAACGTGTGTTCTACCTCCTCAAATAGTTTGCTTTTGTGTGCAAACGATCTCGGCGAACTTAATGCAAAGGCAAAGCTGTGGGCAGTGGGTAGAGTCTGACGACAGGTGATCCAGAAGTCCTTGGTTCGATCCCGGCTAATTCCTCACCAAGTGTCGAGGTGTCCTTGAGCAAGACACCTAACCCTAACTGCTCACGGTGGTTGGCCACGCCTTGCATGGCAGCAATCACCATCGGTGTATGAATGTATGGGTGAATGTGAGGCTATTATACTGTACTGTGCTTTGAGCGGTCGAAAGATTAGAAAAGCACTAAATAAATACAGTCCGTTTGTCACAGACTCATGTCAGTGTGCAACCATCAGTTCATTGAATTCAATCCAAGCAGAAACCACAACACAATTGGTTTCGTCGTGTGTGATGACGGGCACCGCAGCCAGCAGACTAGCAGTAGTGGGCTAATTAATAAATGCCGGCATGGCAGGTTTTAGCTACACCCTTGACCGCAATAATAATTTAACTGAACGGTATTCTGTAGCAGAAGTAAAAAAACTATATTATTGTTTGTTAAAGAGAGTATGCCAGGCTCAGGACAGTGTAGTCATTCAGCCTGATGCAACAACAAGGGTTACACTTATAGTTGATAAGAGAAGAGTTGATAAGTGGTTCAGATATTTAAGGTCTGATGAGGTTCCAGGTCAAAAGTTGTATTTTTAAATTATTATAGTTAAACAGGAGGAGGTTTAACAGACTTGGCAAATTAATCTTTCGGAAGTTTGTAAGTAGATACATCAGTTGTGGTAGTTTTTGGACGTTTTTGTGAGGCTTTTATATTGTTCATATTGATATCGGAATAATATTGCATCTACCGAAATAAATAAATATATTGTGATATAAATGTTGGCCATATCGTCCAGCCCTATTTGGCCACCATACTCTGAAGAGAAGCATGCCTAATCTGGGTTTGAGGAAGACGGAATAAGAGGTGGCACACCCCTGTTCCCCAAAGTGACAGTCCTCCGGAAACATGACATTTTCTAAACGAGACGCCACAGCTTTTGCAGTGACCTCTTCATTTTGCGAGAGTCTGCTGGCCCTTTGCACCGAATGACATTTACCAGCTCCGTACCCTCGCCATCTGTGAACACAGGGAGCTGAACTCTCCTGCGGTTTTCTAAAGGTTAGCTACATCCTTCCACCTGCGCACAAACCCTCCCCGCCACGCCGCCTCGTCCTTTCATTAACGCCGCGCGCCGTGGCTGCTGCACTTGGCGCGTGCCAGCATTGGGTTAGCTAGCGGTGGGGCTTAATCATTCGCTTGCTTCACGAGTACCTCGTTACTCACGGTGGAAAGGATTCAGTGCTTAGTGCTGTTGCTATGCCATTGTACGGGTGTTTTTGTTATATTATATTCCTCAAACAATATGCGTGCTTGAGATGGTAATACTGTATGTATAATTTACACCATGCTATATCTATACCCTTAAATATATATATATATACACTGTACTTACGTACAACACAAATACATAATACGCCATAACCCTAACATACATTGCTTGCCTCAATGCTAAGGAAAAGCCCTGGTATAGGCTTTAGTCTCACACACACCTACGCAAGCACACACACACACACAACTACATTAGAGCCACAATCAGCCACATTGAAGCTGGTACACTGGGCCTGGTTTCCATAGTAACCAGGCCACTGAATTTCCCTCTGTGTGCAAGCAGGAAGGAAGAGAGAGAGATTGAGGAGAACATGTTGGGCATGTGTGTGTGTGTGTGCGCGTGCGTGTTCGTGCGTGAGCAACTGATATATGCTTGTGCAACAGTCATTTGTGTATTCATTGGGGTGTCGTTCAGCTAGAATGTAGTTATGACCCAGATGGGACATTTTACTGCTGTACAGTGGGCAACATGGACCTGCTACTGATCCAGGAAACCCTCGATGACCCTCGACTTGAGAATTAGCATGAAATCAATTATAGAAAATAAAATAAAAATCAATTTGCTTCACTTATGTAGCCTGAAAAAAATTATTCTGCAGTAGGTGTAACGAATGAGTTGCTACTTTAGACTCCAGTCGATACATTTGCACAAATGCACACTGCATATGCACACATGCAGTTCCATCCAATTAGTCTTTTTGCCATCAATATCGTATAATAAGTTCAGGATCCATCTATCATCTTAACGAATCGCATTGGCTTTTTTTTTATTTTCTCTCCCCCCTCTTTTATGTTTTCGTGTGCAACCATGCATGCTGCTATGCATCTTGCTGGCCAGCAGGGGGTCCTTCTGTCAAAGCCGCTTGTGCTTTCCCTACAGCAGGATGCGTAGGGTGTGCCACCCTGGTGTGGCTGTCGGTCATCAGCTGGCAACACGAAAGAGGACGCCCGGACGGGGCTTATCGCTCCGTCGACATGGAGAGAGAGCCTACTTCCGTCTCCACGTGTCAGTGTTCGCCCCCTAGTGGCCGAACCCGGCCGCTAACCTCCAGCCTGGATAGCCCCTCCTCCCAATCGTCTCTCACTTTTCAGCTTGCCATTTTTACACTTCTAGACGGACTGTAAATGCAAGTCAGCGCAGCTTGAACCAGCGAGTGATAAATATTCATAGTGAAGTCCCGGATATGCTGGTTTTTCCAAAACCTATATTTAAACATTAGTAAGTGACTAAATCAAACATCCATGTATGAATGAATCATTTGGGGGTATGTCCGAGGCCTTTTTTCTTTTTTTTGTTGGGTAAAAATAAATGTTTCTCTCAGCCAATTTGCTATGAGAGTATATGTGAGTGTCATATTGTTGTTGATGGTCCATATTCAGTGCTCTTTCTGTTTCGATTCCTACCTGTCTTCCATTTCCTTTTTTTGAATTGGGATATGTTTAGACATTTGCCTGTCTATCTGTTATGGTTAGGGTAAGGTTAATGGTTAGGCATGCAGTTGTTAGTTAAGCTTTTATTAGGTTAAAGGTCGAGTCAGTGTGCGGGAGAATGATTGTTGATATTTCAGCTAGGGCTGTGCATTTTATATAATTTAACTTTTAATTTCGTCTCCTAACAATTACAAAAACAATATAGTCGAGAAAAAATCGATTATTGTGCACATTGCGGTTTGCGAGTAAAGTCTTGTGTTCTGAATGAATCACTTTTGTGTTTCGCCCCTCGCAGGGTGAAAGGTCAACGTGAAATATATTAAGGGACATTTCACAGTTGAAGGTGTTTTCGTTGTTCATTTGTTTCACAGTTTGTTAGGGGCATTAAATACAACATCTTTCCCAAGTCAATGACTAATTGTGTTAATTAAATAATCAACATTTAAATATTGACCAAAATAATCCTGATTATTATTTTTTCCATAATGGAACAGCCCTAATTGGAACTCGATCAAAACAAAAAACGCTCCTTTCAACTTCATAGGGTGCTCTCTCAGAAGCTCCACCCCCCAAGTTGGACACATGTTGCCATGTCTGGGATATTGTGTGGTGCGGTCTGCACCAGTTTGTGTTTCCATTTACAGCCTGGGCTGTATCCAAACACCAGATTATTTTTCTAAACAGATACATTCAAGTGCGTTATCTTACAATCTTTGACTCCACCTATGAGAAAGCTTTGTAGTATTTCTCCAGAATGCTCGCTAAATCTGAAATCAAATAAAAACAAAAACACTGCTCCCTTCGATGACATAGGGCGCTCCCTCAGAAGCTCTGCCCCACTTACAATTGCTGCACCTGTAGCTTTATCTATTAGCAGTGGTTCTTAAAGTGGGGGTCCCAGGAGGTTGTGCAGAGGGGGTCACGCGATGATTTCAGAAATGAAATAACATTTTATGATTAGATTAGAATTAGCATATTTTAGCCAGAAATTGGTCACAAGTCTTTTTAGGGGTCGCAAGCTAAAAGGGTAATGCCTGATCTATAGGACCAGTTAAAGATAAAAAAAAACACTCTCTCCCCTCTCTCTGTTCTGTTGTGGGTGACCATGGAGGTATAGTGCCCCCTGAAGAGGAAGGTGCTCAGTGCTCGCGTGTGTGTGTGTGTGTGTGTGTGTGTGTGTGTGCTTGTGTGTGTGCGTGCGTGTGTGCGTGCGTGAGACAGATAGCGGCCGTCTACTAGTGTGCGTGCGTCTGTGCTCTGAAGGGGGGGGGTTTCCCCTGAGCCCTCTCTGTCGCTGTCCTACGTCAGTCGGTGGTGCGGTGGGGGGAGATGAAGGGCTGACAGCTACATACCATAATAACCTCCTCCTGGGACCCTCAGTGCCACCATAGCCTAGCCTCCCCCGCTCCTGCCCGCGGAGGGAAGGGGGAGGGGGCTAAATATAACCCCCTTAACTTTGCACATGCAGCACAAGTCCTGCAACCTGACCCCCCCCCCCCCTTCCTTCCCACTCACCAGCTCCCCCCAATCCTGCCCTCGTTCCCTTGCTAGCTCCGCTTGCTCTCCCTCCCTCTCCCTCCCTCTACACGAGTATCAGGTTAGGATGGGGGACGGGGGGGTTTAGGAGGGGTATAGGGAGAGAGGGGTATAGGGAGTGCGTGTGTGCGTGTGCGTGTGTGTGTGTGTGTGGGGGGGGGGGGGTT